>PQWD01007921.1:197878-384568 GCA_019425675.1 Leucinodes orbonalis
CAATTGACAGCTCAAACAACATTTTCTATTATTTGCAAATAAGAAAAAAAATGCGGTAGATATTCTACAAACGTGCATAAGTATCCTCTCCACATTCTCACTTAGACAAAGGTAAATTTGCATCAGATCCAGATATCCCGGTTTCTGCTTTCCTCTTTCAGCCGCCACTATTGACCTTTCGCAAGTCATCAGTCCATGCATCGGGCCGAAGGATGTCATATTATAGTACTCTTTGGGGTGTCCTACGCTATGCTTGTCAAGACGCGATTACGATTAGCTTTAAATTAAAAAATGAGTAGATATATGTTGAAAAATACTCAAATATTTGAAATTAGGATATATAAGAAGAAAATTTTAAATTAAATAGTTATTGACGCGTTAAGCATGCCATAGGTTCGGAAATGAGTTGTTTGCATTACTTATGTGCACGCTGCTGGTGGGCCGGCGCGCACACTCCCGCAATCAATACACTCTGCTCTACTTTCAGCGACCTTCTGCCGCAGCCTCCCACATCGTATCTACTGAGGTACTCATGCTCTAGTCGTACAATGAACCTCACTGTAATGGGTTTGAAAACAATATACTACAACCAAGTTTCAGGGATTTTAATGCTGATAGATTTACACCAAAGCAACTCGCACATTAAAGATGAGCGTATAAGTTTCGTGTTAAGCACCTGTTTTATTATAACTTCGTATTTTTACTTTGTAATATTATTATTTCATATATTTAAAACGCAAAGGACCCCCATGAGTTTTTTTCTTACAATGTTAGAAGTCATCATGACAGCAATTTATCTATACATTATAATAAAATTGAATACAAATGCGGAACATAAACCAAAATAACATTTATAAAAAGTTTTGTCTGTCTGTCTGTTTGTTCCCGGTAATTTCTGAAATGGCCATACCGATTTGGATGGGGTTTTGTTTTGGAAGGTAGTAAATGTAATAGGAAAAAAGCTAAGCCTACCTTTATTTTCGATAAATCCTTTTTACTTAGAAAAATAAAGTTATATTGTATCGCGGTCCTCGAAGCTATTTAATAAATTTGGTGTGTAGTTAGCTGACACCCTGGATAAATACATAGGCTACGTTTTGCTGCGTAAGAATACCTTATACCGCGGGTAACCAGAGATACAGCTAGTCTAAAATATCCAGCTGATCTGTTAATTATTATGCTAATGATTGCATATTAGAGTAGACACAATGTTAATTATTGTATGTCAAGCAAACTGGTTATCTAAGATTTCTACCAATCCATCAAATAGACATATTAGATTGATTCCTCATAAATTTTGTCTTACATAGGTTCATTGGAGAAAAATCGTGGCAGGGTGAAGGAGGGTGAGGGGTAGGTACCTCCGAGGAGGCGGAGGCTTGATATTGACCTACATGTTCATTCAGAGTTCGGTCGATGCGAGACTTGACATCTGCGCGTTCCTGCGTTTTGTATTTTTCGATTTATTTTTCGTTTTACCAGACAGTTACTGGTTACATGTACATTAGTGTTACAAACTCGAGTAAACTCGCGTTTTTGATGATAGCTAGGCAGGACTTCATGTAGCAATGTATCTCAGTGTTGCCCTAAAAGTGTGATGCTGTGTGGAGCTCGACGGACCCTGTGGCATCGATTCAATACTTAAAACCTAAAATGTCTATACTCGCAATCAAATAACTCCCACTCAATTTTTAAAGATGGATAATTCATCTAAAGCCCATATTCCAGCTGTGACGAAGAATATTCCAGCCATGGATATGAAATTCTCGGATGTAAGTAGATATAATATCTTAAAGTAGCATTATTAGCTTCCATTATATGGTGCAGAATGCTTACATAATTTGCAATTTAAATATAAATTTGTTTACTCGAACTGCAATCAAACGTAAATGGTAAATTAAAAAAAAAATATTGGATATTAGGTACAAATACAGGGTCTTCTTATGGTATCTTATGGTTCTTATGGTATTGGTGGTATGTGATGATCTTAATTAGCCTTAGGTATGTGATCGTGGTACATTTTGGCTAACCGTGAACACGTAGGTAGGTACTCTACCAATTCGGCTCGTAACATTTGGAACGTCTTCTAGATTGAGAATAATTATTGATGAATATGTCTAACTGCGTAATTTATAACTGTAGTGTGTATAATCTGTTCTTAACTAGCATAATTCATCCCCCATTCACAAAGGCTTATATCCAACCATATAGACATAGGCACAGACATCGGAATAACAATGTATTGGGGAAATCTGTGGACATAGGTGTTGTATGCTGGCTGCCTTTCAATACGCATTTCAAAAGCAGATATAAAAAATCCGATGAAAATGAATTTCATCAGTAGATTCTCCAATACCAATTCTGCACACGTTTTATTACAATCACTTATTGTTTACTGAAACATCTCCGATCTCTTCTTTGTACTGACAAAGAAGAGATCGGCGCAGAAACATCAACAGACGATGCAGAACCGGAGCGCGGAAACTGGACAGGTCGTTTTGATTTTTTGTTGTCACTACTAGGATACAGTGTTGGACTTGGAAATGTCTGGAGGTTTCCCTATTTGTGTTATAATAACGGTGGAGGTGAGTACTTGAACAAAATGTTAAATGTGCGTCTATGTATAATATAAATATAGGTACGTTAGTTATCAATTTAAATGATTTTAAAATAGGCACAACGTATGAAAATGATAAATTTTATAAAATATCTAGACAGACTGTCTGCAGTAAGTAACCCTCCCTTCGCAATTCCGACATCGAAGGGTAATGATTAATATGATCATTGATCACGTTAATTGACCTAATGATGTTATTCGTGTAAAAAATGATGAAACTGACATAGCTCGTTCCTCCAGCCTGATGGATTGCCAACTTGCGAGAGGTCGACCTGGAGACAGGGTGAGGGAAGCGGGATATTTGAGAAAAAGTGGAGAAGTATGTTCAGCAGTGGACTGCAATATGTTGAAGATTAAGAATGTTTTTAATTAATGCACTTTGTAGTTCTTTCCTAATTTGCACTAGATATCTCGATTATCCGCATTCCTTTTCCAGCTTCCTGACCTCTCGCAAGCTTTCGTCAATTGTAAATAAGTAATTATTAGGAGTCACTTATTGCGGGAAGCGTATTATTTTTTATGTGAGGGCACGGAAGTGCCCCCGCCAAGACGAGCAAAGTGAAGCATAAGGGTGGCACTACCTGTCTTTTCTCGAATTTTATATGAGATGTTACCAATTATATAAATTAGGACATGAAAGTTTACTGTAGTCAGTTACTAAGAAACCTATTAATAAGTAGTTAAGAAAACAATTAATCCTAAAAAGACTGCCTAGCGCCTTACAAAAAGAAAACTGAAATCCTACCAAAAACATTTCATGTAAAATGTTGCCAAGACACCACATAAGGTTTGCGCTGTCAAGAAGATATCAGATCTCATGTAGAACCAAGGTTCTGAATCTAAACGATGTATCTCTACTGATCCTTACTTTAACAAATTCTATATATCAGTAAATATGTATGGCGTGGTGGCTTTGTTACTTACTTTAGATCAGAAACTAAATATTCGCATCATATGCACGGTGGCGTTTTTTTTATTTATTAAGAAAGTACCTTCGACCTGTCGGTATTTACGGAAACAGACCGTAATAATTTTGCCAAATGTTTGTAACTTAAAATCAATGACAAGCTTCCTCATCGACTCTACTTAAGTGTATTCATCCAGGTTTCAAATTCATCCAAATCTATAACTTGGCTATTAATGAACTATTTTGATGGTCCCTCCGCTATTCTTATATTTCAGAGTCGTTATTTTTTGGAGTGCCATTGCTAACAATGACGTCATCTGCCATTTTTTGTTTCAGGGGCATTCCTTATTCCATTCACAGTGATGCTAATAATAGCGGGTCTACCACTTATGTTCATGGAACTATCATTCGGACAATACGCCGCCTTAGGCCCCGTAGCAGTTTACAACAAATTTTGCCCCTTGTTCCGTGGACTGGGCTATGGCATGGTTATCGTATCCAGTATTGTCATGCTTTACTACAACCTCATCATTGCTTGGACAATATATTACATGGCTGTCTCATTCGCAAGCATTTTTTACGAGCTGCCTTGGCAACATTGTGATGCCGAATGGAGTACTAAGTGTGAGTGTAAAGAATCACTTTTTAATTAAGGCTAATATAGTATAAACCTTTCTATATCAACACTAATAAATCTTATGTTGCATCCAAGGACTATACAGGTTATGTGGTCGTTGGTTGAATCAATAATTAAGTTCAAATTATATTATACTTTACAAATGAAATGTAACAAGAAAGTGGTAAATAAGTTTAGTAATTTATTCAACAATACGAGTTTGTAATCAGTTTTACGATTATCTTGACTTTGTCATCTAGATAGGCTAGGAGGCATAGGTACACCAATGATATTCTGTATATATAAAGGTAGATACGCCACCCGTGCCTCAAAAACGAACCGCCGAAGAGAGTACAGTTTGTACTCTTTTGTTTAGGTAAATGTACGCCCATTCGAAACATATGTATGTGTACTGTCACTGCATTCGGAACACTTGTTTCGATTGTTTTGTGAGCATATCACGAATCTATACTTTTTTACATCATTGAGGTACACAGTGACTCTCCATCGCGACCGTTCTTGCGCGAATCGCTTGATTTTATCTTAGTTTTATTTATGAACACAACTAATTTACTTAAACACTGGTCTCTTCTCCTACTGACACTCACATTCTTAAGAGTAACTCTAAACTCTGATCCTGATACGATATAATAAGTGGAATACTAACTTTTTTTACTTTGGCTTATTGGTGTAGACGGTTGCCTTTCGATCTGGAGGGCGCAGGTTCAAACCCTGTCACGTACCAATGTGATTTAAAAGTTATCCAATGATGATACTGAAGGATATATTATATACAATTTAGATTAATTCAGACCTTGGTGCTAACTTATAGAACATGATAAGATCAAATTTATCGTAAATAATATTTAAATACCAAACTAATTATTACCATTTGGACAAATAAAATAATTTTCACAAAAGTCAAGTTATCTAGATATGAATGAATGCTACCTAATCAATAGAAATTGGTGATTTCAGATTGTTACTCTTATGAGGAAGCAGACGAGTGCGAAGCAATGAATGGGACTTATTATTTGAGGCAGTGCCTTAATCAGACATACGTCGCAATGCACAACATTAAAGCTTTAGCAAACGTAACTTTGCGTCGGCCACCCGCAGAAGAATATTTCACGTTAGTATTTCTGTAATACTGTTACAATATACTAGATAACATTGTGGTTAAATCCTTACAGTTTAATGAATTTATATAACGTTACGTTTCTAATGCTTCTTGCCCGCAGAAATCAAGTGCTTGGTCTATCGTCAGGAATTGAAGAAACTGGTCAAATTAGATGGGGTATGGCAGTTTGCCTTCTTGCTGCATGGTTGATCGTGTTTTTATGCCTGTGCAAAGGGGTACAATCTTCCGGAAAGGTACATTGTGTTCCTAAACTTAACATAAGAACTTTCTTAATGTTTAAAAAGATCCAAACCTTATGCAACTTTTTTTGTGTTTTAGGTCGTTTACTTCACAGCACTTTTTCCGTATGTCGTACTTGTTATCTTGTTCTTCCGTGGGGTAACATTACCTGGAGCTTCAACTGGAATCTTATTCTACCTTACACCTGATTTTAGTCAGCTTGCTAATGCTCAGGTATTTTTATTTTTCGATCCAGAATTAACTATATTGAGTTGAATCACATATATTTTTACGATTCAGTCGTATACTTAATAAACACTTAACATATGGTTTGCTGATTAATGTGCCCAATCAATTTTCAGGTTTGGGGAGATGCTGCTGTTCAAATATTTTTTGCTCTAAGTCCAGCTTGGGGTGGTCTCATCACTCTATCATCGTACAACAAATTCTCCAACAATTGTTATATGTACGTAACTTGCTTGATATGTTAAATAGTAACTAAAAATCAGAAAATAATGTAAGACATTGTTTGTTACAGAGATTCGTTAATTGTTGCTGTATCCAATATTGCAACGTCATTCTTCGCAGGCTTGGTTATATTTTCTGTCATTGGATTTTTAGCACATGAACTTAATGTCAACGTGGACAGAGTGGTAGACCAAGGCGCAGGACTGGCTTTTATTGTCTATCCAGAAGTTGTGACAAGGCTACCGGTGTCACCTTTGTGGTCCATACTTTTTTTCGTCATGTTACTGACTCTTGGCCTCGACTCACAGGTATGTACATTTTTCATTGTTTCTTTTAAAAACAAAACCCTTAAAATATTGTAACTAATTACTATATTTTTATTTCAGTTTGCCTTAATGGAAACTGTAACAACAGCAATTCTGGACAGATTTCCTAACTTCAGGCAGAAAAAAGTTTGGGTAGTGTTGACCGTTGCAGTGTTTGGTTATATTGGCGGGCTCATTTTCACTACAAATGTAAATTACTTTTGCAGCTGTACATTTATTTGCAGTATTGACAAATTTTGGCATAACGATTTTTACATATTTTTTCCAGAGTGGAATGTACTGGTTGCAGTTAATGGACAAATATGCAGCAAATTGGTCTGTATTAATCATAGCAATTGGTGAGTGCATACTGATAGCATGGATTTACGGCGCAGAGAAATTTTGTCGCGACATACAACACATGATTGGGCGTCAGTCAAAACTGTGGGTCATCTTTTGGAGCGCCATGTGGCGGGTGATCACACCAGCTGCTCTAGTTGTAAGTAAAATCACAATATATTTATTAAGGCCTGTCCCTGCAGTGGTATATGGCTGATGATGATTAATTAAAAAAATACATTTGATATTCTATTAAGAACAATATTTACAAAATAAAATTTCTATTTCAGTTCATTTTGGTATTTAATTGGATCGAATACAAACCGGCATCCTATGGCCATTACGTATACCCGATGTGGGCTGATGCTGTTGGCTGGACACTAGGAGTTTTACCAGTTGTCGTAGTTGTCTTGATGGCCGTGGACCAGATCTGCAGTGGACCGGATGACCTTACCATAATGGAGGTAGGTAACAACTGATATTTCTTAAGGTATTTAACTTCTAAACAATCTTACAACAGCATATATCTAATGGGAAACAAGCTGTCATCATCGGCACGTGGTACACCCGGACAACGCTTTAATGATTCCAACACATACCTAATGCATCAGTGCGGTTACGGTGAGTAAGACTTTTGAAGTAGGTATGTTTTAGCTTCCGGTAGAGGACTTTTAGTAGCAGTACTTACTAATAACAAACTTTCTATTGCAATTCTAGAAAGCTCGAGTATTGGCTCGTCCCACTGAGGAATGGGGCCCGTCGACGACTGCGGGTGCCGCCACCGTCCCCCTGCGCGGTGAGACCGAGCTGTCGCCGCCCGTGCTGCTGCTTCACGGCCGCCCGGTGTTGCGAGAGCGCGGCGCTTGACCCCCGCACACCCATCCACTGGTGGCCATGCGGAAGGTCAGTGCCCACGATCAGGTAATATGCAGTTTCTAATACTTATACACTCCTATGATGTTTCATAACGTTACTGTTTATATTACTGTTTTTACTGTATAAGCGACTAAGCCGACATCTCCCTTAGTAGTAAGAGTGGCCACTGACACCTCCACTCTTACCGACAGTCTTCTTAAAGTTGATATCTAACCCTTAATAAAAAAATTAACAGTATAAATGTAAATGAGAAAGCGTTAGTAAATAATAAATAGTAAATACTAGGTGGTAGGCTCGATATTGAGTCGTCTAGGTAGGTACCACCGCAGTTCCAGATATCGTCCCGTGAAACAGGAGTGTTATGCACTTTTGTGATTCGGGATAAGGGCACTGTAGCTAGTGAAATTACCGGGTATAAGAGACCTAACATCTGTTGCCTCGGGCGACAAGTGCAGTGCGGCATTGATGGAAGACAATAACTGTTTATCAGTTTTGGTTCTTCTTCAGTGCTACTCTGTCATGGTTAGGCTTTTCACTTACCATCAGGCGAGCGTTCTGACCGTCCTGTACACGAATAACGTAAAAAAGTTATTTCGTTTATTAAATGAATATTTAAATACATATTACTAGGTTGTATTTTTTAAAAGAATTTATGTGTTTTCTAATTTAGTAAATGAAATGAATAACAAATGATTATACATGCAAATCGAAGGACCGAGCTTGTATATAGATTCTATATCCTAATACTACCTCAACAATCCAAGCCAATCTCAACGATTGGAGTTGACGACCATAACTCGACACGCTGGTCCAATACATATCGTCAGACTCTCGTTCGCAATTCGCCAATATACACCACGTACAGGTGACGTTGGTTTGGGCCTTTATCTTTATTTGTAGTATACAGAGATCATGTCAGAAATGCGATTATCGCCCAGTTTATAAATAATTATCTATGTTTTCCGCTGTCTAATATTCAGGATTGATATGTCAAATATTCAGGATTAAATTTATTTACAGTTATCACAAGATGGTGGTGATACAACCTCAGTTACAAGTGGTACAGAAAACGAGATTAAAAAGTCCATATCCGGTATAACTAAAATTAAAAGAAGTTCTCTCAAAAAGAAGGTTCAAAGTTTTAGCCATGAATCGGATGATGGTGTTGTTGAACCACTGCTACAAAAAGATAAAGAAATTTCTGGATTTCCAAATCAGAGTGCCAAATGTCTTTCGTCAAAAGCTAAGACTGAAAAAGCCATTGAAAATATTGATGACAGGGACAAGTTTTTGCCCGATAATATTATAGAGAAATCACCACTAATGGGTTCGGCGGATATTCAGCAAAATGGTACAAAAGATTGCTTTAAACCATATTCACATGGAGCTATGAGCATTCACAACCATATGAATGTAAATGTGTTTAGCACTACAGAGGGCATCAAAAGTCTAACAGCCCCAAAATCACAAATGTTGGTAGAAATTGATGGAAATAAACATGGTAGCTACAGTACTGGTCCATTGATATTTACTACAGCTAAAATCCATACAGATGGCAAGTCAAAACAGATGGAGCCAGTGCAAGTTACACCAGTACCTATATTATCAACTGTTGAAGGAAGTATTGTAAAAAAAGGTCCATTTGATAATGATGAAAGAAAAAATCTAGGATCTTTTGCTAAAAGTCCAGGTTTACCAAGCAGTGATATTTCGAAATTTATCTCGGGTTTTGAAAATGTGAAGCACACTACAACACAGGCCAAAGTGACTCCATTACCAAGTGGAAAAATAGGGGATAATGAAGCAAAAGATTCTGTGTCCGCAACAACAAGCGGGTCAAAAAGTTCAATGTCGAGTATTCCCATATCAAAAATTGGAGAGAATTGTGGAGCAACTGCGAAAGACGATCGTTCTAATATCATTGTTGAAATAAACTCTCATGTGAATCTTCATAGTGTGAAATATGGTCAAACCTTTGGTGACGTTGCTGTAGTATCTACAGGCGATGGATCAGCGCGTGTATTGGATGCAAATAAAAACATTCAAACCATTTCGGCAAACCATAACTCCTCGTTGACTACATACAAAAATAACCAAGAAGATCAAATGCTAGGTCAATCTTCGAGTTCGATTAATAGAATAATAAAAAAATGGTGTTATTGGTAACTCAAATATAAAGTCAACAAAAAATATTGAACCGATTACAAGTGAAAACAACATGACTATATCTTCGGTAAAACTAGAAATAGACTGTTCTAATAATGTAACAAGTGGAATACAAAAAGTCTCAACAGATATATCGAAGCCTGTAAATTTGGCAGATACACCTCATTTATCAAAACCTGCAAGCAATACAAATACGTCGAGCTCACAATCAATATTATTAAAGCAAGAGAAACCTGAATACAACGAACAAAAACAGACACATTGTGGAACAACAAAGTCTGTTAGTCCTAAGATGCCCATAACAACTACACATTGTAACAAACAAGCCGGCGAAAATAAATGTTTCTTACCTGAAACGAAGCCTCCGATGCATAAAATTCCAACAGGGAAACAACAGAGTAGTAATGCAAGTACAGTAGCCAATAAACAATCACCTCACAAACCTATTGACGTAACAACACCAATTACAAGTTCATATATTGTGTCCTCGGTGATAAAAACGGATTCTAGTCCAGTTCAAACAAACAAAACATCCATTTTACAAGCAGAATCGTGCTCTAGCAATAAAACCTGTCCTATAGTTACTCCAAATGCTCAGTCTATCGTGTCCGTATCAAGCAGTGTACCCACTTCCGAAAATCTTCAGTCGCCAATAAGCAATCCTGTGTATTCGACAACTGCGATAATTTCTAAAAAAATGTCAGAAAAGCCCCCAATATCATCTACCTGCAAAGTAGGGACGGTATCATCATCAATATCAAATACTTCATGTAAAACAAGCAAGCCCTCAATGTCAAGTGGCAGTATATCAACTAACGCAAAACCCTTATTAACAAAAAGTAAAACAAATGAGCAATCTGGAAAATTAAGTTCAACAGTGAAATCTCCTACCAACAATGTATCAGGAACCACTATATCTATTGAATCTAAATCAGTTTCTGATAGATCGAATAATTCTAAAGACCTACCTACAAGTAATTTGCCGATAATAAATTCTTCTACAGCCAAACCTAGAGACAGTGCTAAAATAAACAATCTGGTTCACAAATACCTATAAATTCAGTCACATCAATATCATCATCAGGAAAATCATCAAATGTTGGGCTAAAATCTCCCAGCGTTGGGTTAAAAAGTACGGAATCTTCCAAAGTACCTAATACCAAAACTGCCACTAGTAAATTAAGTTCAAGTACAAGTAACGTAATACATGTACCGGCTTCTACATCGACTGCATCAAACCAAGTAAGTACAACTCCACTTAAACCTAATAAAAGTAATGATCATAAAAAAGAAAAAATAAAATAGTAAAAAAGTATTTCAATAACATGACGTTCATAAGTTAGAAAGCCCTTGGCTCAAAATAAAGTGATAATTACCTACATACCTATGTTATGTTATGTTTGACGCTTATGAATTAAAGTACCACCTAAGTGATAAATCTTACTTACTATATGTGTATGCGTCTAAGTGTTTGTACTTTATATACCACCGTTTTATATTAACATGGGTTTCACACTCATCACACGTCAGTCATACATAACGAAATGTACGACACTCTAAAATGCCTAAAAAATTAAATTGAACCACAGATCATTTCATATATGATTGAACTCAAAAAATGTCTTTCAGCCTATCTAGTATTTCGATTAATATGAAAATCTGTTCAAGTTATTAAGTAACGTACAAGGCACACTTATACACGTATTACTTATTATCATCGGTGTACATTAAGAATTTCCAAATATTATGTACTTGCAATCCTTCAATTTATTCTACTGAAAAAATGTTAAACATTTGTGTTTGTTGGATCTTAAGTAATCCAACCCGAAAATTTTTAAATAACAAGGCCAGGTAAAATCATAAGGCACCTAAATAACGAGTCACACAAATAGTTTTAGTTTTTAATGTACTTTTTGCAGATGAAAGACTGCATTTTTTATTATAGTTTAAGAATTTACATCTAAATGTGTTTTGTATTCGTAGTTTGCCTAACAACTGAAATCATGGAATTGAAAACTTATTCAGCACTACGAATCAAAGTCTGATACAATCAGATGCGAAATCCTATAAAATTCAAGTACCTACCTAAAATAAGTATTTTATTATGTATTTGTGATTTCTTATAATATCAAAAAACCTATCAAATGTACTTAGAAACAAATACTTTCACTAAAAGGGAATGGGTTGATTGAAAACATAATATGTATTTTTTGATGAGGTGGTAGGTTAGTGGTGCTAAGAAAGTCATAATATTTTTCATAGATAATATAATATAATGTTTTTAACAATTTAGAGATGTTTCAGTTCATCTCATACATTGTCAATTTTAAAAAAATATTTGAATTGATAAAAAAATATCATACTCCAAATACAATAAATTTTTAATGACCCTTTGAAACTGCTTTTAACAAGAGAACATTTTAATTACCATTAAGTACCGAAACCATTGTTAAAGTATAAAATGTTATGTATATGCCTTCATATAATATAAATTATGTCTTATTGTTTCCACCTTATGTTAGATGTTGATTATATTTGGAAATAATTTAAACATCTTATTATGCATGCACTAAAATTTAATTATAACGTATCTACTTGGTAGCACATACATATATATTATTTTAATATTAAAAAATGTACAACATATTTTTTGAAATTTTAATTTATATTTTTTTAAAACATTATATCATGTTCTTATAAGTTTAACAAAAAAATCAAAACATTTTTTGATAATTTTACATTAGTTGAAACAAGGCGAAGTATTTACCACATTTTTATTGTTTACCTATCATGAAGTAAAAGTTGTGCTCTTGGCGCACTTTTACATTTTATATGTAATTAACGCATTTTCGTAGAATGTTTTATTTGACATTTCCTTAAAATCTTTACAAGATAATGGATTCGTACGATAGTATGGGTTTTAAAGAAACTGCCTTCTATTTATGTTATTCCCATGCATTTATTTTGAGTACAAAGGTACATGTACCTAGTCATACCTTCCACGAATACGCTTGGCTTGCAGCTCATCTTAATTTTAAACACACTATTAGATTTGTCTATACATGTTTTTGATATAAATTATATTAGGTAACTACGAGTATGTAATATTCTCCAAAACTAATGTAGCGGACTAGTCACACTAGCAAGCACACACCACTCGCCATATCGCTCAGTCTACTAACCTGATTAAAATTTTGTTTCATAAGAACAAAAAGTATAAACACAAAAATATCGGACTCTTAAATAAGAGCACACTTTAATAGATTCCCTTAGTACGTCCGAATAACACTAAATCCGTCTAGCCTTGCACAAACGAAATACATACCTACTATGCTGCCAAAATAATGAGCTCAATCATAAGTTTAGTAAGTACCTGTCCAACTCTTGTAATGTATTCATGTGATCCACTATAATTTACGAGTAATGAGAAACTATATGCCAATGATGACAATGTGATTGTAAAAACAGTGGCAATATTTTTTAACTATCGGATAAATCATACCCAAAGTGTTCTCCAATCTTGTATCTAAAGATGGAGACGAGGAAAGAGTTTCATAACATGCTTAAGTTAGCAATAGAAGTATTTAAAATTACACCCATATTGTTAGGTATGTACAGCATAAGGTTGAAGAGAGAGAGAGGTATGCACTGCGCAGAAATTAAATGCGGAATCTTTGTTGCAAAAGTCTACTATTACACTCAATCGATCGGTATATTGAGTAAAAATTCTTTGAGCTAATTCTAATCCCTGCGATAAATATATAACATCAAAAGCATACCAAAATTTATTTTTGTGAAAATATCACACTACGCCAAAGGTATTAGTATTTGTTAATTTTCAACTAATATCTACTTGTACTACTAAAAATGTACGTTGCTATTCAATGGGTAGTATAAAAATAGTCTTAAAGTATACGTTTGTGTACTAATGTAACTAATTTAAATGTACCTATGATTAAAAATAAAGGTACCTAGCCTACCTGTGCATTCAAAATGTAAAACATTAATCAACAAATTAAATATTGTTTGACAATAAAATATGTACTTACGTGCGATAATATTAAATAAATTAATGTAACAGATTTTTCTCAGACGTGAGTTTTGATTAATATAATTTCTCAATTGTCTCTAACGTGTGCAAAATAGACATATTAAAGTAGGTAGAATATATTATTAACTAGCGAGTTTTTTTAAAATAGATTAGCTTATTTAGTCATTTGATTTTTGAGTAATGATATTATTAGTATAATAGCGTAATCATGTACAAAATAGTTGCACATTACATATTATGATTTGCTGATACCCGGGTAGTAGTTTTCAATCTAAGTAGATAAAAAAAAATAGATTGTACTGTTTTGTAATATAAAAAGACGTTCAGTAAAAATATAATAATAAGATATTCAATTATGGACGAACGATGCTATGTTATGAAATGACTTAGTAACATTACAAGAAATTGTATCAAGTTAGCGAATTAGACTTGTCGTTTAGATATTTTACTGAAATACTAGTTTTAAATTAGAATAAGAGAAATGTGGTAATATATTATGTTGTAATTTTTTTAGATGAGTTTATTTTTGATAACTATCATGTTTTATCCTGTAGTTAATGATTTTATAAACGATCTTACAATTTATATGAATTATTGAATTCATAGAACCTGTGTATGTACACCTATTTGCTTTTAAATAGGTTATGTTATGTAAAATATCCATAATTAGTTCCCCATATACGAATATTTAAGTAAGAATCAAAGTGTAGTGGTTAAAGAGTAAGTTCAGTAGGGGGTCTGGTTTAGTGTTGTGGAGCGGAGTGCGCAGAGTGCGCGCCTATACAGGGCAAAATGGATATTAAATGTGTAGAGTAACTATCTCAGAGATACGTATGTTTCTACGAGACAATTAAAGCTCGCCTAATGATTAGAGGTATTGTTGTTAAACCTTGATGTATTTTAGAAAATTATTGATTAAAAATCGATGTTACATAGATGTTTATTGTAAATATAGAATAATTGAAGCCAAAGTATGAAATGTTCTAGAGTGTTATAGAAGGCTGTATTTTTGGGTGATATTTTAGAGATGGAAGACAGCATATCTTTGATAAACTATTTAAAATACCACATGAAAAGATGGGGATTGATGGGCATAGAAAGTTAATGATGTGATAATGCAGAGGTTTTAGTTTTAGTGTTGTTGTGCTATTAATAAAATATGTTCACATGTGGTTATCTGTTGTTTCTTTCATATTTTAAATTCCTACAGAAAGCAATCCCCACAACTGTGGTACATACTTACATAACCCAGCTATGGAAAGTCATAAACTGGAAGTCAAAGAGTAGTTACGTATGAAAAATTCCACCAAAAATAAATCTCTAAAAAGTAATAAAATCTACACAAAGTCTTGCCAAGTCTAAGGTTCCTTACTGCAATTTATTTATTATTATGACACATATTAGCCTCCGCTGCCGGAACTCAGCTTCCCTAAACACTGCAAATTGGAGCTCCCCTGCAGAGAGGAATGGCTAAATAGCCCCATCACCTGCACAGACAGCAAAATCTGGTACACAGATGGCTCCAAAATGCGTAGCAGAGTAGGATGTGGAGCGTACAGAGACCAACCTAGGGCTAACATAAGCACCAACTTGGGTCAGTACGCTTCCTTCTTCCAGGCTAAAGTATACACCATCATAGAATGTGCGAAAGATAATTGACAAGAAAACTGTGTTAACTAAGATAACAATATGTTCTGATAGTCAAGCAGCTCTTAAAGGAATTAGCTCAACCACTGTCAAATCAAAGCTGGTAGAAGACTGCGTGACCAAACTTAATGACTTGGAAAAAATAACAGGGTGACACTCAAATGGGTACCAGGACATTCTGGCATTATTGGCAATGAAAATGCCGATGCAGACGCTCTTGATGCCTATCGACCGATGACTAGTAAACGGTCGAAGGTAAAAGCTGGATTGGAAAACCGGCGACCACAGATTTCTGGCTTTTATTCATTTAATTATTTTACTTATAAACGTGTGTCATTTATGTTTGAAAGTACTTAGATGGCACACGAACCACAAAATATTTTCTCTGGAAGTCAGCAAAAAAGTTAAAACATGCGAAATGTGATCGTGAGTTGACATCCTGGATAAACACATACATCCGTTTTACTGCGGAAGCATATCTTATACCGCAGGTAATACCGCGGGGCGCGGCTTGTACTTAATAATAATAGTATTTTTTGTCGACCCATTTGGTGTAGCAAGGTTCGATCCCGGACAGTACAAACATATATATGCATGAACATGTTTGTTTGTATGAGTCTGGGTGTTTTCTATATATAATATGTATGTATTAACAAAAAAATATATAAGTATGTTTATTTTGTTGTTTAGTACCCGTAATACAAGCTTCACAATTAACTTGGGACTTGATGGCGCTGTGTGAACGTCTGTGGACATCTGGGGGCACGGTAGTGCCCCCTCCAAGTCGAGCGCGAAGCAAACACTGCCGTACCATCCTTTACAGGATCCATTTCGCCGCATTTTCAGGCCCCAATTTGAGAACCTTTGGATAATACCAGAGCGCTGAAATTTTCGTCATCTAGTAAGATATAATAACATACTTTAAATCCAAAATTTGTAGGTCATTTAGTTGGCAAATTTTCGACAGATAGACACTCACTCACTCATGATCATCAAAATAGAACTAGTACTTTCCATTAACTCAGAGAGCTGAAACTTGGTACAGAGTTAGGATTTAATGGCTACATAAAGGGAAAACTATAAAACTTGGATAATCGAAAATCTGGAGTACCTGGTGACCCTGATTAAATAACAAAATCATCAAAATAGAACTAGTACTTTCCATTAACTCAGAGAGTTGAAATTTGGTACAGAGTTAGGATTTAATGGCTACATAAAGCTAAATATAAAAATTGGCTAATCGAAGATCTGGAACTGGTGACCTGCTTAAATAACAATAGAGCCCCGCTAAACTATAAGAGATCGACATACCGCCTTTAAACAATGTATATTCAACATGGTGGGCCGCTTCATCCGATGTCAAAAATCGGCACGGTGGTGTCCCCGCCAAGTCGAGTGCGCTAGACCAATACAAACAGACATGTTCATGCAAACAAATATTTGTAGGTACTGCCCGGGGATCGAACCCGGAACCCTTCGTGTAGTAGCCGACGTCTCAACCATTACACCCAATGGGCCGTCCAATATTCCTTTCAAGTTCTACAAAAAGAATGAAATCCACCAAAAACATTCTGTAAAAAATCTAGCCAAGTCTCGATAGAGCTGCTTGATTATCTCTAAAAAGTAATGAAATCAAGACAAAGATGTGCCAAGGTTCCTTACTGCGATTACTTTATTATTACATTATTTTACGTTAGTGGTTTTATCGAGCCTACAGTCGAGGGGTTATTGAATTACCGTTTTCCAAGTGGCAAATTTGTATCGTTATGGTGTCATGGAGCACCTGGTTTTGTATCCATGTATTCTCTTCAACGGCCAAGTCACACAACATCAACCATAATATCGCAGTAAGGAACCTTAGACTTGGCACGTCTTTGTCTTGATTTCATTGCTTTTTAGAGATAATCAAGCAGCTCCATCGAGACTTGGCTAGATTTTTTACAGAATGTTTTTGGTGGGATTTATTTTACTTGAAAGAACTATCTGCTTTATGTGTCAAACAATTTATCTTTTTAGTTGCAACTCATATCGGTACAATTTTGTTTTAATATTGTTATATATTTTTTTAATAACATCTTTCAATGTATTAAAATGTTCCAAAAAACATCAAATTAAAATGTAAATGTCATTAGTTTCACTGTAGCAACTCATATCAGTACTCCGCAGCTTGCGAGACTCAAACGATCCGCACACCATGCGACTCCAAAATAGAGGGCGCTACTTCAGCCTTAACGGTTATATATAGCTAAATCCTGTTTTTAGTTTGCAAATTGTTGCCTAATTCAATGCCCTTTTTTGATTTTTTTTATACCGGTTTCGTTTTCGAGAAATCGTCGGTTAAGATATCTTGAAATATCGCCTCATTTTTCGTCAATTTTTAACTTTTTAAAATCTTTTATTCTATATCTTTATAGACATTTCCGAGACCCTCTTTTGACAACCCATTAAACAACGTAGCCCTGAAATTTACGAAACTAGAGCGAACCCTATTATTAATTTATTTGTAAATTGATGCGACAAATCAAACATTTTCTTTCTTTCTTTCGATCGAAATGCACCATGTAGAAACACTTTTAATAAATAAATAGCTTTATTACAGTGTGTTTGGTATATTAGCATTAAATTAAAACGCCAGAAGTTTTTACCGCAGTGCCAGTGACGGCGATGACGAACTTTCTTCGAATGCTTTTATTTTACCATTCGCGTCGGTGTTCTGTGGCGTACGCACGTAGCTCGACGTCTGCGATCGCGCGTCGGGTGTTCAGTTTTTAATGTACCTTTACATAGTATTTCTTGACTCACTCAACAAATATTGCTGTAAATAATAATACGTCCTATATGTATGTATATAAACATCAATAAAGTTTAACAATTCAAGTGACTATGAAGTGAATTTGTGCAATGCCTACGAATTCGTATGTTCAAGTGAAACGGGACCAAATTGTTCGCAGACATCGAAAATGTTCTGTTATTTTGAACTAATCGATTCTGTCTTCATACTTAACCAGTGATATTGTGGAAATTTGGTAACAGGTGATTAACCATTTGTTTTTTTTTTCAAAACCCTAGTACTCGATTTTTTCTTTAATTTTTTTAATATTCAAGTATGTGAATTCTATGAATAACAGAGAATCTTATTTAATTTTATATTTTTTATAATTATCCTTTATATTTTAATACATTGGTAAGTACCTACCTACCTACTTATGTTTAATACGTGTAGTTGAGCGATAGTGTCAATTTTCGAGTTATCTCAAAAAAACCTAATCTATGTCTATCATAATATGATAATGTGGTAAAATGGTCCATTGCTTTACTCAGTCAGTTATTAGTTACGAAATCTATGGTGAAATTGTATTCTTCTTACCTATCCGTACAATACCAACTTCGTTGCTTGGATACGTTAACGGTTTTTAACTACAAATTCCGTGAACATATAAAATACAGCCTAATAAAAAGACTAATTAGTTTTTAATTTACATAACAACGTACGCGGTTGGAAAAATCAAATTTTGAATTGCTTGCCACTTTTGGAATTATCTTCAATACTTACTGTAATGTCTTCGTAATAGGACATACCAGCTAGTTACCTATAGGTACTTGATACATGTAAACAGGTTGATATCCCGCCATCGCATTTAACTACTTCAAGCTAAAGGTAATTACAAAAATCTTTGCGGTAACAATTTTCTTTCCTGCTGTTTAAACAATGGACCGAGTGCATATTTGGCATTGTTTTCGTTACATTACATAACTTTCGCGGGTACTAACTTATATAAAGATTATTACCAAGTTATTAGGTTTAAAGAAATTAAGTTACAAAGATTAAGCGACTGGTTGTATCGATATGCATTCTTTTACTAATCAACACACTCATTTTATTAAAAGCCAATTTCACAACTTCAGTGAACAATTTGCACGACTTAGTATCTAGTTCCAGCCATAAAGCCTATTTTTGATCTTTGATTGTACACAGTACAACCTTGGTCCTACACAGATTATTCCACAGATGTGAGTGAAAAGGAAATGCAATGTAAACATTTATGAATAGTAGAGTAGTACATTAGCCTTTAATGAAATCTTGAGTTGGCTTATATTAAAACAAAAAAATATAGCTTTAGGATATTCGTCCCAAATCCAAGTCGAGCTTGTAACCTCAAAAAGAGGTTGGCTCAAGTACATGCTGTAACTGCAACAAAAATAATTTCGTCCGTATAATTTCCGTATGGTAAGTCAATTTTAAGAAAGAAAGAAAGAAAAGAAAGAAAAAATCTTTATTCAAATAAATCTGTTACAGATACTTTTGAATCGTCAATTGTTATTATTATCATATTTTTTTGACTCTACCACCGGTTCGGAATAAGTAGGATCTTCGAGAAGAGCCGGCAAGAAACTCGAGTTACTCTTTTAATCTTTATATCAGTGGTTACAGTTTTGTCATTTACCTACACATAGATTTACAATAATTTATTACAAAGATTTTGTAACTGGAACACTAAGTGCAAGACCACACATCTTTATCCGATAAATATTCTTCTATTGTATAGTAACCTTTTTTCATGAGGGTTTTTTTAATCTTTAATTTAAACTGGTGAAAAGGCAATTCGGCAAGATTTTGTGGTATTTTATTAAAGAATGTTATGCCTCTTCCAACAAATGATTTTCCTACTTTACTTAGTCTAAGATTTGGGACAGCAAGTTTGTTTTTGTTCCTAGTATTAAAGTTATGTACGTCACAATTTTTTTCAAACAAATGAAGATTTTTGTGGACATAAACTAGATTATGGTAAATGTATTGAGACGCTACTGTTAAAATATCGATTTTTTTAAATACTTCCCGAAGTGAATCACGTGGTCTAAGGTTATAAATGGCTCGGATGGCTCTTTTTTGAAGTACAAATATAGTGTTAATATCAGCAGCTGAGCCCCACAACAGAAGACCATATGACATTATACTATGAAAATAACTAAAATAAACCAATCTTGCTGTATCAATATCGGTTAAGAGCCTTATTTTCCTAACTGCATACGCTGCTGAGCTAAGTCTACCTGCCAAAGCTTCAATATGAGGTCCCCACTGGAGTTTTGAATCTATAGTAATTCCTAGAAATACTGTACTATCAACAATTTTTAAGCATTCGTCATTCAAATTAATACTGGTGATGACCTGCCTCACATTAGGTAATGAGAATTTTATACAATTAGTTTTTTTAGTGTTAAGCAATAAATTATTAACTGTAAACCAATGCATTACTTGTGAGATAGCACCATTTACATCGTCAAATGTTTCTTTTTTTCTATTAACGTTAAAAAGCAATGATGTATCATCTGCAAATAGTACTATGTCAGAAAGTTTATGACAATGGGAAGGAAGGTCATTTATGTATAAAAGAAACAGTAAAGGACCCAATACAGAACCCTGAGGCACGCCCATGCGTAGTGGGCCACCAGAAGAGCTAGAACCGTTTACAACAACCTTTTGAGTTCTGCCCGTCAAATAAGATCTTAAGTATTTTACTGAACAATCTGATACACCGTAATGTCTTAACTTGATAAGTAAGGTCACTTAAAAGGCACTGTCTAATCTTTTTTGAGATGATGATGTGTATGCGTGTTTTCCACGATTCCGCAATGTAACTTTGGGCACTTATGATGCATCGTCACTTACCTATGTCAAGAAGAAAAGAAAGAAAGAAAAAAAAACTTTATTCAAATAAATCTGTTACAGATACTTTTGAATCGTCAATTGTTATTATTATAATATTTTTTGTGACTCTTCCCTAAATACCCCGCAACTTGAAAGTGCATTAAACATCATATGAAATATTAAATTAGTAATAATAACAAACAATAAAACCTTACGGGTGTTTGTGATGCAATTTTACAGGCGTGTTGTAATGTTACAATTAGCAAACCTAAATGCGAGCAAAGGAAGGAATAAAGTGGAAGCATCCTTTGTGTAACCCGTAATGAGCCGTATATTAACAGAAAAAAAACACAACACTGAGAAAAACTATTAATAACAGAAATAGATGTGATTGACTGATGATTGTATGACGTGACGATATAAACATAACATCTATTTAGAAATAAAGCGTCTATTATTAATATGGGAGCGTGTGAACAGAAACTACGGCAGTCTCGTCCGTCAGCTCACTTTCCATCCATTCATGGAATCTCCAGTTTTTTAAACGATTTCTTTCTACTTCTTGTATGCTTGTATACGATACTTGTTTCATAATTGTCCGCTTTCCTCTTTGTATTTCACTCCTAAGTTGTGCAGCTACTATTACTTCTAATGTAGGGTATCAGCTTAAAACCTCATATTTAAAGTTTTGGTTAAACACCTTGAGGTTGGTATTAAGAAATCACATCTGCTGTTCAGTTAAGTATTGTAGTAAAATACCTAGTTAGCACTATCACCAATCATATAAGCTATACTGTCTACTGTTGGACTAAGCCTCCCTCAATGCCCAAAAAGATTAGGCTTGGATATGGTCATTACCTAGTATGCTGCTCCAGTGGGTGATGCGACGTCGCCAGAACTTCGTTTGTTGTTTGACTGCCGGTCGGTGGGCTTGGCCTAGGCTTGAATTTATCGCACTGTGCGCAAAATTTGCTGAAGTATGCCCCATTTAATGGTCGACCTTGGGAGCTATAGGTTTTTTTATCTATAGGACTACAACAATTTTAAATTTTCAAGTTTTAATTTGTTGCTCCCTGACACGAAATTTTTGAAAGATAGATACTTTCATCTAAACTCTATACAGGTAAAGGTGTATTTACATTTGAAACATGTGAGATGTCATGTCACCGATTTGACGATGTTTATCTCGGAGAGTTTAAAAAAACTCACTGAGGCTTATCAAATTTATATCCATAAGATAAACTATTTGCTACTTGAGCACTGTTTTGTATGCCTATCTCCACTATAGTATTGTGTTGTGGGAATCATTACGGTCGTGCAAATTGAAGAGGCACTGGAACGCCGCAGGTGCATCGAGATTTGTCCGATTGCGCAAGCCAGCACGCCGCGTGGAGTCCACCTCGAACCTTTCCCATCACTATTGCAACAGCGAATTTCTACTTTGACCTTATAATATCCTGTCCGATTTTGATGATTTATTGGATTAACTACCGGTTCTTAACAATTAACGTAAACTAGACTGGGGTATGCATGATGTATTCAAATTATGCAAGGATACAAATTATGCAAGCATTTATTTAACGTCCATATTATATTTAAACTTACACACTCAGAACTTAAAAACTGGTTACAAACGGTTCCAGCCCTTCTGATGGCCCACTACGTATGTGCATGCATTAGGGTTCTATATTGGGTTCCCTTCTGTTTCTTTATATATAAATGACCTTCCTTACCATTGTCATAATCTTTCTGATATAGTACTATTCTATAAAATGTGTATAAGTAGTACAGTATTTCTAGGAATCACTATAAAAAAGCAAAACTTCAGTGGGAACCTGATAGCTTTGGCAGGTAGTTAGTGTATAGCAGTTAGGAGAATTAGGCTCTTACCAGATATTGTTATAGCAAGATTGATTTATTATAGCTATTTTTATAGTATAATGTTAAATGGTCTTCACTTGTAGGGCTTAGCTGCTGATTTTAATATAATATTTGTACTTCAAAAAACGTGTTTTTTTCGATGTATTTAAAGAAATTGATATTTAACAGTAGCGTCTCAACACCAATCTTAACCTAGTCAATGACCGCAAAAAGCTTAATTTGTTTAAAAAATATGTACCTTATAATGTCTAGCAACAAAAACAAATTTGATGTCCCAAATCTTAGACCGAGTATAGATGGATAATCATTTGTTGGAAGAGGCATAAAGATCTTAAATAAAATGCCGCAAAAACTTGACGAATTCCCTTTCACCACTTTAAATAAAAGATTTTAAAAATCTTTATATAGAAAGGTTTCTATACAGTAGATTAATATTTATCGGATGAAGATGTGAGCTCGGTGGCTCAATGGTGTGGATTGTTGCCTTCTAATCGAGAGGGCGCAGGTTCAAATACAGCCACGTACCAATGTGATTTCAAATTTCCGAAATTATATGGACGTTATCCGAAGTTCTTACGGTGAAAGAAAACATCGTGTGGAAATCTGCGCATGCCTGCGAAAAGATTCAAAGGTTGTGCGTGAAGTCGTCCAATCCGCACTAGCCCGCGTGGACGACTAAGCCCTATACACCCTTTACGCGTAGGCTCATGCCCCTCGGTGGGGATGTTTAAATGAGCTGGTGACGCACGGAACCTTTCTTAGATTTTAACTATGGAACTCTATGCTCGCATCTAGATCGAGGGCCAAAGTTATTTATTTAATCGTAACTGTTTAGATTCTCGTTTAAGAAATTCATGACCCATTGCTGGCAGTCATTCCATTAATATTTTTTATTAAATTCCCTCAAAATTATAAATCGTTTCGTTTTTATACAGGATTTAAAAAATGGGCCCTACGTCCTTGTGCTCATTCGGTAATGTTGGCTTTGTGTGGGCCGCTGTGGTTGGCAGTTTATTCGTAAAGACCTGCGATTTGAGAATACCCACAAGAATCTAATGAGGTCAAATCGCACGATATTGGTGGTCAGTTCACATCACCAATGTCAGTTGACCATTAGACCGTGGAACTGGATACATAACTTTATATACATCGTTATAATCAAATTCAAAGTCAAAATATCTTTTTTAAAAAAAATAAATCTTTTACAGATACTTTTAAATCGCCCATTGGTATCGGGGGGCATGGTAGTGTCCCGCCAAGGCGAGCCTAGCCGAGTATAGGGTGTATATGCCTTAGAAGTATATGCGGGGCCAGGGCGGATTGGCCGACTTCACGCACAACCTATGAATCTCTTCGTAAGCGTGCGTAGGTTTCCTCACGATGTTTTCCTTAACCGTAAGAGCATCCCTTAACCGTAAGAGCATCGGATGGTGTACATATAATTTCGAAAATTTGGAAACACATAGTACATATGTGGCGGGATTTGAATCAGCGCCCTCCAGATCGGAAGGCAACAGTCCATACGAATGAGCCACCGACGCCCTAATTTAAATTAATAAATTTACGTAAATGTTAGCGTAATATAATACAATTTATCACTGATTAGGATCCTACGAAAGTTTCTTAATTTCCTAGTAAATTCATCATTTGCTGTTCTTATTTTTACCGTTGACATATATAATTTACACAACTAACTTTTGAACAAGCCCAACTTCCTTTGATCGAGTTATAAACTTATGACATTATGTTAATTTGCTATATATTTTTTATATAGATTAAGTAACGAATTCGAATATAAAGAATTAAGGTAGTGGCTTTTTTGACTAGTCGTCAAAGGTGCTCAAAATTTATTTGGAAGTTTACATATAATTCATATGTACGAGTAACATTAAGGGGCAGCATATATGTGGGCAAAGTCGATAAGCCAGGTGGATATTATAGGGCGTGCAACTCGTATCTATGAATAGTATCGGGCAGGCAGGCAGGCAAGAGGTCGGAGGCGGTTAATTGGCGAAGAGTCGTCGAGGCCGGTTTGTCGGCCGGTCATTATTTTACGGCATTCCTAGTCCGCAAGATACCAGATACGCTCCACTACGGCAATCAGATTCGATGGACTGGGAATTCTTTCCAGTTTTGGTTATTTACATTCTTTGAATAATGCTTGGTATTAATTTTAATCGATGATTGTTTTGTTGAGAACTGAAATGAAATAGGTAATTTAAATTGGTATCTAGTTAAATATAATATTACATAATATCACTCATGATTAGAATTCTTGTGTTTGAATTTGTTAATATTTAGCACCTCGTTTGTTCACCGTTAGTCGATTATCTAGTAAATAACAATTGAATAACTATCATCAACATCAGCTCATAATACAACCCCACCCCAACATAGGGGCACGAGCTTACACTTAGAGGTGTATAGGCTTTAAATCGTCCACGCGGGCCTTTAAATACTTTGAAATATGGTTTTACTTAATATAATTATTTAACGATTGATTACGATAGACAACTAAATCGCGTTATAAGTTTCGAATGTTTAGGCATTGTATTCTTTCACTACGTAACCTTTTAACTGATTGAAGACACCGGTGGGTGTCTTTAATCTATACAATTGAACCTATACAAGATTTGGTATGGATAGATATTAAAACCGTAATCCAATACGTTTTGTGTTCGCTTGTGGGCTTCCCTAGTTCAGCCGGAAATTAGGAATCCCCTCAATAACGGCTCCCCCAAAAGTTTTACTTGTGTTTCCTAGCAATATTGATCTGTTGTTTCACAACTGCTTTATAATCATAACCACGGTTCCAACGATTACAACTCGCATTCATGCTTTGAATTGAATAGGCTTATCATTACAATCTCGAGCATGTAACGTAACGAATGTTTCCTCGAAACGCGGAAACTGGTTTCATCTCTAACTTAACCTTCAGGGTTAAAGTAAGTTTGAGAAGAGTGTGTTTTACTTGTCTAGTGTTTTATTCTGCATTTATGACGAGGCCATTGCTCTCGTCTGAAGTGAGAGAAAAAAACGGGTAACAGTTGTCGACCAGGCCAGTGGGGATTTACGGTTGAGCGCGCGCCACCTGCGCTCGCGCCGCTAGTGCCCGCCATTATGCTACCGCTCTCGGCCTGTGCGCTTAACATTGGACACCATTTGAATATTATTTGACACAACACCATATTTAGATATATACTAGAATATTAGATTATGATAACAGTTATAATTGGATTTTTAGATTAAACTAATTTGTTACATTCTTTATTTAGCACATTATGTGGTTTATATCATTCTATTTTTTATCGGGAATATAGATTTATAAAAAACATACGAATACAACGTGTCAGAAAGTAACGGTCACCATATTGGCACTGACTTGTCTTTCCCATAGAGTTCAGAATTATAATATCATTTATGACAATCAGATGACTTGACCACGGAGGCAGTTCACTTATTTACATATCTCTTTCTTCAGACTATGGCGGTCCACTGCTTGTCATAGGTCACCCCCTTTTTGCGCCAATATCCCAGTCCTTCACATTCCTCACTCAGCATCTTCAAGCAACCGTTAGGTAGCGACGCTACGTTCAACAAGACGTGGTCACCACTCCAGAACTCATTTGCTCCGTCGGCCATCGGTCCTGTGACATACATGGCCAGCTTATATCCACTTCAACTTGTTGTTGCGGCGAATAATATCACTGTATAAAAGTGGTCACCAGAATATGTAATTATTATTATTGAAATCGGTAAGCGCAGACCCATTTGGTGATTGAGCGAAATGACAATCAAATCATTCCTCTAGTTTTTAAGAATGTTGCCATTTCCGTATTGACTGTTACGTGTTATCTACTTTGTGGCAGGTGTACCTTAGATCCATTCTAACTTTCACTTTTAAATTCTTTTGAAATAAACGTCTCGTCACCATGTCATAGACAAACATAATTTATGAATGAAAGTCAATATCTTCAAGCCTCAGACGTCGTAGGCCGCGAATTTTGCTTGATACATTAAATAGGCCAGCGTTAACATTAATACTACTTACGTCGTGTTGGGTTTAACACCTATGATGTCTAGAAGAAGCACGCTTACCTAAAAATACCTATATACTCCCAACATGCAGAGACCCGCAATACTTCGGGCAACTCATGAGTTGGCAAAGAATTCCACAGTTTCACAGTGCAAATAATAAATGTGTATTCAATTTTATTGCCCTAAATGAACGGGACGGTCAGTGCGCTCATCTGGTGGTAAGTGCTATGCCTGACCATGACAGAAGCAATGTTGAAGGAAACTAATAACAGTAGGTAGTTATTGTTTTTCCGTGAACACTGCTCTGCGTCTGTCACCCGAGATAATAGGTGTAAGGTCTCTTATACCCGGTAATTTTACTAGCTACAGTGCTCTCATCCCGAAACAAAGAAGTGCAAAACACTCCTATTTTACGGGACGATATCTAACACTGCGGTGGCACCTACCTAGACGACTCAGTTCCGAGTCTACTCGTACCACCTAGTAAATCAATCAATCAATGACCACTTGAAGGGATAAATATACACATTCACAAACTTTTGCCTTAGTAATATAAATTTGATATTACTGTTAGTACTATAACCTCGTATTCTATGGTATGATTTTGGGTTTGTCCCTAATATCCTTAAAATGCAGGTTGAACTTTTAAACGCTTTAAATAGCAGAGTAATTATTCACTACCTATGTTCTCACCAAAGTGTATACCAATAAATAGAAAATAACAGAATTGTAGTGCTTCAAATCAGGAAGGCGCTGCATATAATCGCAACAATGTTATGGTATAAGCAATTTTCATTTTCCGAAAAACCTATTTGTACGTCCATAAAAGACAATTCAATACATCATTGAAATGAACTATTGTTTTATAGGTAGCAGAAAGCTGAACGGCTACAGCTACGGTATAGGTATTTTTCTCATAATAATACTAACCTCAATAAACTTCAGTTATTTTGTGGATGCCGATTGTTCTTATTAAAGCAATGCATGACCAGATCTAACATGGGACAGTGTCAATGAGTGCGACGAACATAACTTGCAAGTTGCACCGGGAGGCTGCGCGGACCCAGAGGTCAATGCACTACCCCGAGGAGTCTGCACTCTAGCCCCGGACGCCCCCTCGTCCCTCGACCTCTTTTTGGATAGATTGCACACTTGCCTCTTAAGTGTCTTAGTTATGTCTAAGTGTATTTTTTGTAGTTAGCACTTTTACTGCCGCAGTGAGATTAAGAATCTGACACAAAAGATGGCATATTGTGGCTGGTTAATAATGGAGCCAAATATAATTTATGAATTAAACAAAGTCTCTTTTAGACAACCTAGCAATAAATATATTATGCATTGCATGAATTACTGAAAAGAAAACATATATAGTGGCATTAGAAACAAATAATCCCCTACGAAGTATTAAAATTAAATGAACGTGCCTTTTACTCAAATTTAAATGTCCGCGTATCTAAGTTGAACGTAAATAATTACAGTATAATAGTCACACCAGATAACGAACCTATTATGAAGGATATATTTTTTACTAAACTAGACGGCTATCATATAATAAAATCCTAACCTTATCGTGTCCGTGCGTTCGTTTACCTGAGAGAGACCGTGCTTAAGGACTTCTGCGTAAGTCCTGTAATTTTCATTGCCTTATTAGTTATATTTTGGTATAGTTTTGGTTCGATGCTAAACATGAAGACAGGCTGGAAAATTATACTGATTATTATTACTCAAACCGTCACCTCCCACTGACCTAGATAACAATAGTTAAATAATTGTGTTCCCTTTCCCGGATGGTGAATAGTTAATATCCTTATGTCACAAGCACAATTGCATTGTAGTCCCTTTTTTGGTACAATGGATATATTATAGGCGACGGATGCCACACCACCAGGTAGTCTATCTGTTTGATATCTAGTTAATTGTTTTACAAACAAAAAAAGGTTGGGCCATAACATGGGTAGGAAAATCTGTTTATCAGGTAGATTAGTTTACTGGCAGCATCTAAGGTCGGTGTAAAGCATTGCAAGCTGACATTTGCTCTATCAAAAGGTAATGTAGTAAACAGCGAAAATGTCAAGGGAACATGATGATTATTTTTATCTAAGTACAAGAATTAATTAAATGATTCTTCTTCGCAATTTTGAACATCCTAAAAAATATTGTAAAGCAAATACAAACTTTTTATGTTGGTAATATTACTTTGACATATAAAAAATAAGTTTGTCAAATCAATGACTGTCAAGTATCTTTCATAAGTATTTTAAAGTGGAAGTTATAGAAAATAAGTTAATATTCATTTATACTATGGTGTCATGTATGGTGTATTTTTACTCTTTATTGGAAATATACTCTTAGATGGGCGGGTAATATTTTATAACCTTGTAATGAATCATATCTTATACATGGACGTCTATCCATGATTATAAATAATAGACTGATTAATCAAATATCTATTGTCGTTATTATTAGGAGTACACTTATGACTTATTTATATTTAATTTGTTCTGGGTCGTATTTGGGTCCGTAATTTTTGTTCCACAGACAAATGTGCGACAATGATGTAAAAAAGTACGGATTCGTGATATGCTCACAAAACAATCGAAAAAAAGTGTTCCAAATGCAGTGACAGCACACATACACATATTTCGAAGTTCGAACACATTTACCTAAACAAAAGAGTACAAAGTGGGCTCCTTCGGCGGTTCGTTTTTGAGGCACGGATTTATATATAAAGAATATCATTGATGTGCGATGTACGATTGTGCGAATAGGGTTTTGTTTGAAACAACTTTTTGTCGACAAACGTTGTTTCAACTGTTTGTTGTGAGTTTTGTTCGAAACAACTTTATGTGAAATTAAAAATACTCGAATACATACTAAATTTGATTTGATCATAAGGATCATTAATGGATAAATATTTTACGAATTCCAAAAATATCAAAAACATTTAATAAATTTTTATAAAACTGTAATATTTACTATAATACAACGACATGCTACGAAAAGGCCCCTTGTTTTAGACACCAACGCGTGTTGACCCAAAATACAAAGTTTAAATGTTAGTGTTTGAGGATTGTAAAAAGTATTCTAATTTTATTAAAAAACAAATTTAAACAATTGCTTGTATTTATTTTATCATAAAAGCGTAAAGCAAATATTTGCTCAAAGTAATAACATTTAGGCAGTTGCGATTGCAGTAGTGTATAAGATCAAGAAGATAAACTTTTTAAAGTAATAAATCCTTTGCCTAATATACAGATTATACTAACCATCGAAATTTGTTAACAAAAGCAGTTAAAGTTTTTAATTTTATATATCTCTACTCTAACTTAGAGATACCTATATAAGTGACGCTTGAAAAGGATACTTGTGCAAGGAATTAATCTATTTCCTTTATGTGTTTTTTATAATGTATGTGGAATGTGTTCCAGCGCGATGTATGCGACGTCGACGGCATCCACGACGTCAGGGTCGGGGCGGGGCGGGGCGGTGGCGGGGGAGCGGCGCGTGCGCGTGGTGCGGCTGCTGCGACCGCGCCGCGCCGCGCCTGCCTTCGGCTTCTCGCTGCGCGGCGGCAGGGAATACGCCACTGGGTTCTTCGTCTCCAAAGTGGAATTCAACTCGGAGGCTCACTTGCAAGGATTGAAGGTATGATTTTAAAATAAGGCCGTCATTGTAACATGTGTTTCAAAAATCATGCGGTAATCCAGGCTTCCGAAATAGTTGTGGCCACTCGAAATTTGTGTAGTTCGAATTCGAAGTCGCGCGAAATGTATGTGTCTTATTGATTAAACCTCCTCTGTGAATGTAGAATGATTTAAACTAACTTAAAAGGTCTTGTCGAGATGTAATTAATTTAGTCCTAATAATTTCCCTAGGACCTCTTGTTTTTACGTTCCGTTCCATGAATGCGGGGTTCTTAGAATCGTTTGCCTTGTCTATTTCCTTTACACTGGTACACTTCTCGTCTATACCTACTTGAGTCCGAAAAAACGACCATTTCAGTATTCTTTAGTTCTAACGTTCTCGTGCGAACTAAAGAAGTGTTGCGCGGTGTGCTCTTGTTAATTTCAGCATTTTCGCCGTTTGGAATCTATCGAGGAAGTATGTAGGATCTTTTTCTGTGTACTTTAATTCATAGTATAATTAATATGTATAAAAAGGTTATTGACTCACCGACAATATTTAAGTATTTTTATATCTAATACCTTCAGCAGTCTTTGCAGCTTCTTAATAATAGGTCCTATAAATTGAGAACACAAAAAATGCTAAAAATATATTTAACTCAGATTAAATCCAGCATTTGTAGGGGTTAATAAAACAAGTAGGTATAAAACATTTAACATATTCATCATTCACATTCATCATGTGTGTACGGTAATTATGCAACAATATTTAATTCCGAATAGAACAACACCAAACAAATACTATAATCCGCCTAGTTCTTTGTCTGCATCAAATTGTTACATTGTGCTAAAGTTCTTGTTCTTTTTACACGCTTATTGAGCAATGAAGCATTATTGCATTGTTCCATTCCTGTTTGTCTTATATGTACCTACGTGACCACACGGGAAGATTGGATCTTTGTTGTTGACAGTTTTTGTGTTCGTAATCTATTGCACAGTTTCCCACAGTTCCTGTGTACTTATCCAACAGCTGGGCGCGTGCGAACGCCCCATCTGTATGTAATTAACTCACTGGGCTACTCGCATCTACGTAATTAAATGTCTACATTCGTGGTTAAATTATCATAAGACGCATTCTTTCCACTACTTACATAATGCAATTGCTGTTGTTTCCATGGACATAACTCAATCTGAGGTTTCATTGATGATCGTAGTGTCAAAAGCATCTAGGTCAAACACCAAACAGATTGCGTAGTTTTCGTCGTGTGGCTATGCCGTTGAATAATAGCAGGCAATACCAGATGCAATGAAAGCCCGCAAGTGCGCTGTAACCTACATGATCTGACAACAGGTGATGTTGTATCACTTTAGACCAAACTATTGTTATCACGATTTTGGAAAATACTTATATTTTATAAGTGAAATGTAACTTTCTACTAATGAAATGTACCATATGTGAAAGAAAGGTGCGAGAGTGAATAGTTTAATTAAAGTCTTGACTGTAATATAATTGCTCCTCTTCGTAATTAGATAGCGTTAACGACCAGCGTGCATGTATTATTTGCTAGTGTTTCGTATATTTTTCACACGAACACTTCCCCAACAAAGAAGTTACGAAAAATCCATGAGTACATCCGTTGTTATAAAGATATTACAATGGAGTATTTTGAGACAATTACTGAAGATAATCCTGGGAAGTCGACATGCCTAAGTTTAAAACTGTTCATACCTATAAGATAAAATATATATGTATTATACATTAACATAATTATATTATACCTACAAATCGAGAGTGTTGATGTGTTTCGAATATACTTATTTCCAAAGATTCACCCCGGTGTGACATTTTTAAGTACGCTTTACGCCCTCAGACTCCCTCTCACAAACGGATTTAGGAACGAGTTTTAGATGGCAACAATCAGACATAATAAATAGACGTTATTCGTTTAATTTTTTTTTTCAGATCGTAGTTAGTATCGGAGTATTTTGTGTATGTTGAAAAATAATTTTAAACTGTAATGATGTTTTTACCTTATTCTACGAACTTTGTTTTAACATAGAGTTCCAACGATTAATCGTTCTGGTGCACTGAACTCCAATAGCGAAATCGACTCTAATTATCTGTAAGTAAGCAACAAAGTTGTTCGCTTCACTTATTTACTGCAATTAAAATAATTATTGCCAATAATGTCTTCAAGTTGCTACTACTTATTTCAACGGATGTGAAACTCGCCTAGATGATAAATACTTTTGAGAGAAAAGATCTCAAAGGCTATATTTTTACGCAGTAGGTGTATTAACTGCAGGAAGAGGCGTATGTAAGTTGACTGGGTAATTACATGACGATTTAGAAATAGTCTACTACACTACACACTGCCCGCCAATAGTCATACTATTAGCGGGCAGTGTGATAAGTACTTAATTGTGTGTCCGGCGCGACTTGGCGTTATCGCGGTTTTGTTGATTTGTGACTTTCTACCGCTCTCCGTCAGTCGCATGGTTCTTTTTGAGTTAATGCATATTGTGTAACGTGTGCTAAAATAGAAAATATTTGAATGTTTCTTCAAATAATTTTCATACATTAAAAACATTCATAATATGTTCAAGTTATTGTTACTTTATACAACTGATACTTGAATGTTTTTACGGTATTTTGTAATATGCCGTTCCTGTCGAGTATGATTCCCTTTGCGTCTATTTGTAACTCAATATTCATAAACTCTCAATTATACCCATGTATTTTTTTATTAATTTTGCTACTTTATGTGGATATAAAGATTCAATTTCTGAAATAAATACACTTAAGTACCTACATGACGTCCACCTGACGTCTGAAGTAACCTGTAGGCGAATCGATATCGCTGTAGCAATTGTAGCATATCGAGCTAACAATACATTCAATAGAGCAAACTATTGAGTTTGCAATTAAATAAACATCAGTAACTCAAACACTTATCACGCCGTGACTCATCGATTTCATGCAAATATCAGACACACTGTACCAACGTGTGTTCAGGTGCGTCATGAATATTAAAACAATTCCATTGCAAAATATTTTTCACAGCAATTTATAACTTGGGGCTTTGATATATTTTTGCAGTTTAAATGTGCATTTTGTAATAAGGATAGACGTCTTAATTCCAGACACAGACTTATTTTTGGTATTTTTTATTAGTTGTAGCTTTAAGCGATGATGTTTAAATTTTCATTTATCTAGCATCAACGACGCTCACAAGATTTATATTGTAAATATAAGTCTCGCACCGGACTTAAACTTAAATTTCTAGTAAATTAGTAAGCGGCTACCGCTCTCTTTTAGGGACCTACGAGTATGCCTTATTCTTTGTTAATTATAAATTCAATTTACAGTCCCCTGTAAGTAGTTGTACCATTACAGAGTGATAATAATACACGATAGTGTGCTGATAAAATAATGACCAATCTTTTAAAATTAACTATATATCGGTAAAATAAATAAAACAAAGAAAAAGGTTTCTACCAATACTTAATGGAGCATATGGTGGTTTGTGGATGCAATCAGATCAGCGTTAATTGCGACAAGTTTGATGATGAAAGTATCTGTATTTCGGAATGCCGGGCGTCATGGGGTCTGGCGTTGTGCGGTGTTCGAAAAAGACGAGTTGTAACGAAAGTTCGATCGAAAGTTGGTTGATATGTGGGGCACGGGCCGACCTGTCCGGCTTCTTTTACGAGACGAACGCGAAGAAAGTGCTGCCTTCGTCACAGAGGCCGCGCGTGCGCCTTCACGATAATACCGCGCTCCGGCATGTCTACACGTGACGTGACGTCACAACATTTCATTCATAACACAACAAACGCACACTACACTCGGTGCTATAAACAAAAATGTGTATCATCTTTAGAAATCACAATCGTTTGTACGGTTATAACATGCAACCACATTGCACAATGCCAACATAATGCCTCATTGGAATGCACTAACATGCAAACGGTTGCAAGGCCATTTTCACACTTTTTGGTTTATTGAAGTAAAATAATTTGTAATTTTGAAATGTATAGGCGATAATGCAATAATCCCTACAACGAACCTCGAATTGTCGATAGTTTGTTGATGAAAGTAGGCCAGGGTTTTGTATCTTGTTTTGGTAGGAATTTATGTTAACCACAGATCCATTTTAGACCTGAGTAATTGTCAAACAATGCGAAACATTTATTTAATGTTCTTAAGATTTCTAATTACTATGTACCGGTGCGATTACTGAAATGGAAGTAAGGTCATACATTTTATGTACCTGCACTTATTTAACAATTGCCGTAAAGATAACCTCATTGATAATGAATACAATTCCTATAACGATAAAGACGGAATGAATATACTCCCATGTACCTTTGGGGCATTCTCGCAGCTCCGACCGCGTTGCGTCACTTTCCGCGGAGCACCAGTGATTCTATGAACTAGGTACCTCTGGCGCAACAACTAAATAATCTATTATTATTATAACCTATAATAATAATAGGAGGTCAGGTAAAAAGTCAAGCTCAATTTACCTTAAATACATATAGGTATGTAGATTTAGGTCCCATCTTAACTATGTGATGAAAATCTAGATGTCGACTTACGAACTGCGTTTATTTGCATTAAATAGATGTCGTAGTAATCATTCGTTTTAAAAATAAAGGTTGAATTTCATGCACTTAAAGCTTACCTATAAACAATTAAGTTAGCCTACCTAATTATTTGGTCCCTGTGATGCATTTCTATGAACTTTTATGCATTGATAATTTTCATGGAAGACGGTGCGACACTAGTAGTAGTGTAGTTAGTATCGATGTAGCCGAATCCTGAATAGACTAGTCACATATGTATTCTTGATAATAGGATATACCTACCTATATTACCTAGCTGTGAAGGTCATCAGTGGGTAACAATAGAAATTCATTTCGAAAAAAAGCCTACGTCGACCATCAACATCGACGTCGGATTAGACAGAGCTCAATTTCGGTGTCTTTAAATTTTTCGTGATCATGACACTCTTTTTCCACTATTCATTAATGTGTTAGTGAAAGACCGCCAGGCTCAACAATAATAATTTATTTACTTTAAAAATCTTAACACGTTTCGTGTCTAACAATTCAGGGTGTAGCCTTTTGTGCTTGTTTAAACTACTAGTTGACAAAATTTTTATATTCAAATATTCCAGGAATGAGTATTCGTGACTCAATAGCTCGGAGGAACTAGACCTCCGAGCTCAATAGTGACCTATTACTTCACCGACCTTCGCTGCAATGGTACCTGCGTGTTTTTATAACTTTTAATATCGTCGCTTTTAATGGTAACACTATGGTGAAATACCTTTCTTAAAGTTAAATGTATAAACAAGTATTATCGCTTTGTAGCTTTTTTTTTGTCAACACAACTTTTTCGTTCTAAATAAATAAAAACATGTACATGTCTCCCGTTCTAAATATTTGTATAACTAAGGAGTTGAATCCGGGTCTTATGGTTTGGGAGATCAAACACTACATAAAACCTGTTGTAATTTTTGCATAAGATGTAACGAAAAGGACAATAATAAAGGTTATTGTTAAACTTCACATTTTAATTTATTGATTGCAGGTTGGCGATCAGGTCATGAGCGTAAACGGGTACCGAGTGGACGATGCGGTGCACTCCGAATTAGTGCACTACATGGCTTCCCAAAACCGCCTTAAGATTAAAGTGAGACGTAAGTATATCGTCAATACTAAGATTATTTGTTACTCTCTGCAGTGCATCCTGTGCTATGTTCAAGGATCTATTCCTTTTTGATTCCAAAAACTAATACCATTGGTATTTGTTTATTGACGTAATAATGTTCTATGCCTAACAAATACCACTCATAAATCCCAAAACAAGTTAAATAGATAAAATATACAGTTATTAATAAAAAATCTTATAAATGTTTCAAATAGTATTAATTTAATCAATATCAGCATTATCAAATAAAGTGCACTTAATATGCTTTCACACTTAACTGTGATTGGTTGCTTCTGTTTCAGAAAAAAAATTAGAAACAACCACTCTTTTCCCAAGTAAAAAAATTTGGCACGTGATTCTATTAGGGTACCAAAAGTTAAGTAAGGAAAATAATATTTATGACGGCAATAAACAAATACCAGTGATATTTGTTTTTGGTATCGGATATCGCATTCCGATACCAAAAACTATATCAGCCTCATCAAAATAGTAAGTTTTAATAAATTAATATGCACTGACAATCAGCAATGAGCTTGTTGAACGGGAACTAAACAACGGATAAGCATATTTTTTAAATAAATTAATTTTATACATAGAAACACGCAAATACAAATGAGAATGGTCACGAGTACAAATGTTTGTAATGCCCGCGGATCGAACCTGAATCCTTGGTCTAATAGCCGACATCTGAATCATTACACTTCATGGGTCGTCAATGTTTTTGATTGTGCATTCATTCTAATACCTTAATTAATCAAAAAACTGCAGCTATTAAGTATATTGCTGGTCTTTAGCCCAACGACTGACGATTGTGAGTATCGTGTGACATGTTTGTGGCAGAATGTAGCACAAGCCAGTGAAGTTGGCTTGGATTGTAAGTATTTTGGAATCCCATACAAATAAAAAAAGATTCAAAAATCTACTGGTTGCTAACTTACTGAGGAGACTTTTGACATCATTAACTCGGTAGACACCACTAACTACCAAAACTCAGAATATACGTATCTGTTCAGTAATTAATGTCTTTAAATAGTAAAGCTGTAAAGCATGTCTAAAATGTCTTTCCTTATCGAGAATGTTACCTGTCGCAGTTTATTCCCATTAAATCTACGCTTTAGTTTATTAATTAAGCTATTTTTTTTGCTAGTAGGTCAGCAACAACATGTGCAATATGTATAAATATACATACATAATTAATCAATTAAACCTTGCAGATTTATTTTTTAAGTAATGTATGTATGTAACTTAATATATGTTTTCATATTGGTCGACTTTACGCACAACCGTTAAATCTCTTCGTAGGCGTGCGCAGGTTTCCGCACGATGTTTTCCTTCACCGTAAGAGCGTCGGATAAACGTACATATACTTTCAAAAATTCGAAAAGATGTTGGTACATGGCGGGATTTAAACCTCCAGATCGGAAGGCAATAATAGTCCACAGTGTGGACTCCACACCAATGAGCCACCAACGCTTACCATTTTTTTTTTAATTTCCAGCACAAATCTGGAAATTTAAAAAAACGATGGACCGCGGCTTACTCCTCGAACACCTGGCAACCACAGATGTAACTAACGTATAATAAAATAAAAAATAATCTTAGAACAACAATAAACTAACTATATCCACAATCACAAGCGTTCGGGAAGTTAAGGCAGATCTTTTCGTCCAAAATACCTCAGTGTCTCAAGACGAAGGTCTTTGACCAGTGTGTGTTGCCAGTTATGACTTACGGAAGCGAAACGTGGTCGCTCACTAAGGGCCTCTTGAATAGACTCAAGGTTGCTCAGCGTGCTATGGAGAGGGCTATGTTAGGTGTCTCCCTACGCGATAAAATCCGAAACGATGATATCCGTAGGAGAACTAGGGTGACCGACATAGCCCAGAGGATTAGCAAGTTGAAGTGGCAGTGGGCAGGGCACATAGTGCGTAGAACCGATGGCCGATGGGGCGGAAAGGTTCTCGAGTGGCGTCCACGTAACGGAAAGCGAAGCGTAGGCCGACCCCAACCAGATGACGGATGATCTGGTTAGGTGCGGTAGCAAATGGATGTCAACTGCAAGGGATCGGTCCGCGTGGAAATCATTAGGGGAGGCCTTCGTTCAGCAGTGGACATAATTGGGCTGTAATGATGATGATCCACAATCACGAAGAAACGTCAACCAAAAAATGTCCGTGCCCAATGACACGTACGTATAGTTATTGTCATAGAAAGAGTACAGAATTAGAAGCACGAGCACACTAAGTACTATGTCATTATGACATGTAGCGAGCGACGTGGTTATGAATGAAAATTCTGCCCAAAATGACGCGATGTACAGGCTTTTGCCGCGGACACCTTGAGTGTGATTGTGCATCTAGTATGGTTTATATAAGAAATTAATTGATGTTTCTTGACATAATTTGGTAATATTATCTTAATCATATTCATGAAATTCAAAATAGTTTCATCTATATTTCCGATCTATTATGTCAGTAGACTGCTTATAATAATTTTATTTTATTTTTTTATTATTATTCTTAACAACGATGTCGAATAATTGATTGCATAATGAAGCTACGCTTTAACGCAGTTACGTCGTAGGTGTCTTGAACCATCTATCAGTGAATATGATTATGCTAATTAATCAAATCTCGCCAAGTTACGCCATTAGATATGAAGACAGTGCTATTGTAGGTGCACCGTTTTTTTAGTGCGATTACCGTGAAAGTGCGTGGGCAACCTGGTTCAAAATAGGTCTCCAATATTTGTTGCGTAAATAGGCACCCAAACGAAATGGAAAGTCAAACTTAACGCCTGACACTCAAACGAAATCTATTTTGATGACTCGATCAGAATCTGGCAACCACAGATATTGTTAGAAACTGGGCATTAAATGTGAACACACACCTGCTCCCAAATTGCAGCATGTTTTTTTATAACTAAACTTAAACTCAGTCGTAGGCTTAATGTAGATATATATTTTATATAAATGTTATGTATCCAAATAAAAATCAAAAAATTTTATATAGAGAAGGAATTATAAAATTTGGTGAGCGAACTCAAAACACCATTTAAATGATATTGTCAGTAAACAAAGATTTTGTCTGCAATAATAAAAATCAGGCAGTATTCTTTGTCACGCTAATTATCGATCAAACGTCTAAAATTAAATCTTTTAAAAGCATACTACCCGTAATACAAACACATCCACTCAGAGAGTAATAAAATCTTTGTAAGGAATGCGTCCATTTCGCGCATGACCAATGGGATTCTTGCCGGCTCTTCTCGAAGACCCTACTTATTCTGAACCAGTGCAGTGGTAGAGTAATAAAAATATAATAATAACAATTGACGATTTAAAAGTATATGTAAAAGATTTATTTGAATAAAGATAGGTACTTCAAATTCAAATGTTTTATATGTTTGGTACTTACAATTTAGTGATCCTTTACGGGTATGGCAAAAATTAGCTTAAATATTTTTCCATTATACATTTGAAAATACAATACTTTGATTTGATTCATGACAAGTGAAGTAGGTAGGTATTTGTGCTGCGTTTCAGTTATACAGCACTAAAGGAATGTTTTGCTTACTCTCTGAGTGCTTACCAAAATTTTAAAAACAGGAACGCATAGCTCAGACTACATAAATTGCTGATTTATTTGAAATGTTTGTTGGCTATGAGTTGTTGACAGATAATATTTTTCTGCTTTAAAAAATACTAATACTATACTAACCATTAAAATAACACCCTTATAAAAATACTTCAGTTAGCTTAAGCGTTTATTATTGTATATTTATATTTAAATTGTGTTTAAACTGTACCAGTCTCTGTTTGGTATGCATTGTATATTAAACAACGACTTTATTTAACATATTGTATTAATTTCCTGTAGAAAGCTCCTCGATTATCTAATAGTTATGCAAACCAATATAAATAAATTTTAAACGCTTAGGTTTTTACCATGTAATATTTTGCTTATTCATTTATCATATTGTTTTTTCAGATGTCGGGATGTTGCCTGTCAAAGAGTAAGTAAAATATGTTATTAAATTTTATTATTTTTTATTATTTTCCGGTGACGTATTAATATAAATTATATTGACGATTCAAAACTATCTTTAAAACATTTATTTGTATAAACTATCTATCTTTAAAATATTTTAAGTTTGAGTTTACGACAAGACATAAATACGAATAAAACATAATTTGGTACTTATCAACCACAATCTATCACCACGAACAACCTTGAGATGAAAAGTTATTTGACAATGGAAGATAAGAATTTTATTGTTATGCTGCGTATTTTTTTATAGATACCTACATTATATTATTTTATGCAATACTACCTATACATTACACAGTTGCCTGAAACAACCAACTGTAGGTTATTTGTCCACCGTACCGTAGGTATATACCTAATAATATTGAGAGTTATGAGTTTTATAAAGTAAAGGCTATTTTGTTTGTAATAAAAGAGATAAATTAAGAACAAAACAAAACAGATAACGCATGGAAAGACGTAAGTGCTCTTTTTTAAAAAGGCAATGCCGGAAAATCATCATCATCATCAGCCGATTAACGGCCCCACCGAGGGGCACGAGCCTACCCGTACAACCTTTGAATCTCTTCGCAAGCGTGTGCAGGTTTTCTCACTATGTTTTTCTTCACCGTAAGAGAGTCGGATAACGTACATATAATTTCGAAAATTCAAAAACACATTGGTATACGGCAGGATTTTAACCTGCACCCTCCAGATCGGAAGGCAACAGTCCATTCCATTGAGCCACCGACCTTCACTGGAAAAGCATCACCACGGCATTGGTTTTCTTCAATGCCGTGGTCATGGTTAGGCGTATCACTCACCACCAGGTGCTGGCCGTCCTGTTCACTTTATAGCATAAAAAACAACTAAAACCATAACTTGATCCGTGTAGACTGCTTGATTGCTTATATGTATTGTTGGTTGCAGCAAAGCGCACGAGACTTTGTCGTGGCAATTCGTGTCCGAGCGTACCTCCCTGGGCTCCGATGTGTCCTCCTCACCGACCCTGTGCCATGACACAGAGCGGCTGGCAGATATGCGACTGTCAATACTGGTGCCCCCTCGTGCCAAGTTAGGCTGTGGGTAAGATAGATCGTTTTTATTTTTGCTAAATAAATTGCTAGTTTTACCCTGATCTTGGCCCGTGCAGAAAAAAGTACTGGAGTAGCCTTAGTTAGGTATTCCATATTACATCAGCTGTGGGAAAATGAAAGTCAAAATTAACCACTTAAATTACACCCAAAAATAAATGTATTTAACAGTGCAGAGCTAAGCTACCTACTTCATAAAAATATTTTTAAATGTAATTAGGATTATTAACACAATGAACGAGCAGTTAAAAAAAATACTCGTACTATTCAAATATCACAGTAAAGGAACAATAATGCAACGCAGTTTAACCTATTCTATTTATTATTTTTTAAGAATCTGCAAGGGCCCGGAATGGAAACCCGGTATCTTCGTGCAGTTTGTGCGCGAAGGTGGCATCGCCCAGGAAGCTGGGCTCAGGCCAGGTGACCAGATCTTATCGTGCAACAGCCAGGACTTTGCCAACATTACCTTCAATGAGGTAAGTTAAGTATAGTTTGAAAGAGTTTGTAGATATATCTAGTTAAATTATGATGAATCCTCAAATAACTTTAAGGAATGAATAGGACATAACTATGTTTTGGTGCATTATTTTAACCAACAACGACTTCAAGAAGTATTAGGAATTCCTTGAAGTCGTTGTTGGTGCTATATGAAACTACTTCATCATTCATTATCAGCCTCAAAACAGCATACCTATGGGAAGATTGAGCCGTAACTCACCGCGCGGGCCTATTGTTCGAAGTTGTCGTCACCCGCACACCTACGTGACGACTTATATCCTGATAATATAGATGGAACCGCCGACTACACGTGCTTTCCGAAGTCTTTATGGACAATCAGATAATTCCACCAGCAATGTCCGAAATTAGCTGGGTAAATCGCACAGAGTGACTTTACCTGTTAGGTGTCTCCGTGAGATTTGAACCGTCGACTACTCGGTCACGCAGCGATTTAAAACCAACGCTCACACCGCTAGACCTCTAAGGCATTTGAATACGCTAATTATAATGACGGAAAATTGGATAGTGTGAATTTGATTTGTACAGGCAATATCGGCAATGAAAGCGATCGGCCGGCTGGAGCTGATGGTCCGCGAGGGGGCGGGCACGGAGCTGGTGTCGCCCGAGAGCTCGGGGTACAACAGCTCGGCGTCGTCGGCGGCCGGCGAGCGCAGCCCCGCGCCCGCCGCCGTGCCGCTCGCGCCCCCGGCCGCTCTGCGCCGGCGGCTCGCCAGCGTCGCCGAGGAAGCGGCCGACCGCGCTGACAGGTGACTGTACCAAACGCACAACACTACCGTAGTCGTGGGACCTTGTCGAATTTTTCGAGGACGGGACCGGACTGGTTTAATAGATAGTTTAGATAGTTTCGAAACTGTTTCATTCGTGCACGGACGAGATCGTTTCGCGGACAAGACCGTTAGCGGACGTAAATATAGTTTGTGACTAGAACTATTTTGGAAAGGTTCTGAAAACGGTTCTATCGTTGCAGAATGTAAAACGGTTGTAATTATTTTTTAATTAAAAAGGAACCGCTTTCAAAAAATGAATTGAAAAGAATTAAATAATTTCTATTAAATACGTCACCTCTATTTTAATTTTGAATAAGAAAAACCATGTATTAACGGTAGGGATATAAAATAATCATTAACTTGTTAATATGAACGTAATACTATTACTATTTGAAGTCAGTGCCAAACCAATTTTCAAGAGAACGACGAATGCTGTTTCATTTATTTCTTTAGATGCCCGACCGTCTCTTTAAAAAGTGTTTGGTGTTTTCGCTGTGACACGTTGTATGCATGATTATGATAACTTCTCTGCAACCTTCAGCGAATGCAATTGCAAGTGCTCACTGGTGTGCAAGCGCTAAGCTTGAGGTATGATTGGTTTAATATTTAGTCATATGGTTTTCTCTAAGTAGCAGCTTTCATTTTGGTTTTGTTGGTTTGGCACCGACTTCAAATAGTATAAGCATTACGTTCATATTAACAAGTTAATGATTATTGTATATCACTACCGTTAATACATGGTTTTTCTTATTCAAAATTAAAATAGAGGTGAAGTAGTGAGGTGGTATTTAATAGAAATTATTCATTTTTTGAATGCGGTTCCTTTTTGATTAAAAAATAATAAGTTTTGGATCAATTATTTTTGTTTATTATATTTTATTTCGTTCTTTTTAGTAATAGTTTTGTAATTAACTTTTAGTTATGATTTCGTTACCTTAGTTTATAAAGTGAATTAGTGATAGTTTTTAGGGATAATCTTTGTTGCCCGGTAAATTTATTTTTCGTTTGATAAGTTTTGCAATCATGGCTTTGACATATAAGTTACTATTTCGTATGCCTACGGACCTAGGTAAAAAATGAAGGGTGCATTAAAGAATAGTTGCGCAAGGGAGAACAAAACTATCGTCAGCGTGCTGCTCATGCTTCAGAAACAGATGAGCACAAAGAAGTCCGCTTATCAAAACATCGCAAAAAAACTCAGTCTTTTATTAGGCTCTTCGAAACACCTATTCATATATTTTAAAACGTTCCAGATGCTCTCCTGATGGTTAGTAAGACGCCTGACCATGGCAGAGCGGCATTTAAGGAACCAACGACTGATAAGTAGTTATTATTCTCCGTCAGTGCGGCACTGCGCCTGATACCAGAGACAACAGATGTTAGGTCTCTTAAACCCGATAATTTTACTTGCTACAGTGCCCTCATCCCGAAACACAGAAGTGCGTAATACTTCTGTTTCACGGGACGATATCTGGCAATGCGACGGTACCTAACTAAACGACTCAGTATCGAGTCTACCACCTATTAAACTTATCCTTAGTAACTTATACAGGCCGCGTGTACCCTTATGATAAAGATGGTAATGGCTATAGGCTATATATAATTACACTGAGTGCAGTAAGAGCAATAAGGATGAATGTTTTATAAAACCGCAGGGTTTCTTTTCCTACTGAGAGCTTCGGCTGCGTGCGCTGCGTAAACAGTTAAAGTTTCGCAAAAGTCATGTATGACAGTTTTGTTCCACTTTAAAAGTTCTAAAAAAAATGTCTGTGACAGCATGTGTCTATCTTTTAAAGATAGCCCACTATAACCTTTTTATTGCTAACCACATTTGTTCTAATATAATTCATTGTTTGGGAAGGTGTTTTCATAAACATCATATTAATTCTTATCCTAAATAAATACGATATTCATTACAAGTATTTCATAGAAAACAAAAATACTTTTTACATCAATTGAATTAAATAAATGTATTATAAATTATTATTGAGATATCGCAGTTTTAACACACCTATATGAACGGATTAGCGGGTCAAAGTTAGCGTTAGCACAGAGTTACTATATAAATTAATAATAATAAAATTAAAACACTAAAACCTCCTCCTGAATGTAACAAATACCTTACCAAAAACCGCATCGAAATTGCTTCAGCCAAACGCGAGATAATCGCAGACAAACACACATACATACATCCAAGCATACATACATACTAACAGGTCAATCTGAGAACCTCCTTTTTTGAAGTCGGTTAAAAAATAGTTTCACCTTGCGCTGACAGGTGACTATCATACGGAGAGTAGCTCGGTCTGCAGCCGATCACGCTGATACAATAGCTCGGCATCTTCTGCAGTATATAAGCGCACTGCCGTGTTACGCACAAGTCTGTTGTCTCAAAAAAAACGGCTTCGAAGTTGTAAATAAACATTTGTTTTGTAATTAATATAGCGTAATTTTAACTCTTTACCTAAGTTTTGTGAATGTTTGTAGAACATTTTGACGTTTTTTTATAATATCTGTAAAACTTACTTTTTAAATCGAGGTTACGAGTGTAGAATAACCAAAATTTCATACAAACGTGGTTATGCGTCGTGTGATAATTTAAGTTAGAAGAGTTGGTTGAGTGCAATCAGAAACGCGCTATGCAAGGCAAACCTATTTATTTAGATAATTCCCGTCTGTATTAACTAGATAAGTTGAATGAGTTCGGTATAACTAAAACGATTATAAAAGATTCAAGTTAAACGAATTTGTCATTTGCGTTTCTGGCTCAATAATAATTATTTTTAACCTATCTTTTTAGAAACACATTTAGTGATCCTAAAGACGCTCTTGAAATATCTACAACCAGATAGGATAAAAAAAGCGATTTAGTTTAATAAAGTTTTGAATTATTTGAGAGTTAAGACTCTGTGTTGTGATCTGCATAATAACCAGCTCATTAAACGTCCCCACCGAGGAGCACGAGCCTACCCGTATAGGGTGTTTTTTTTTTTATGAATAAAAATCTACAGACTCATGGTCCGTACTCTTTTTAGTTTAAGATTATTATTTAATTTAAGTTAGTGCTCCGCGCATGGGGCAAAAGAATTGGTTAAAGGGGGAATGGAATAACAGAATTAAAATAACTAAATATTTACATTAGGTAAAGTAGGGGGGTGAATAATATAGAATAAAGGGAATAAATAACATCATAAATTCTCTCTCTCTCTGTTTTATATTTATATAATAAAAGTAGCAATAACTCTTACATTATTTAAGTCTTACTCTTCATTATTACAATTAGAACTTAAAATTAATACATTTAGCGATGTCCATGTGGCCACCACCGATGCACTTCTTTAAGGTGCAGATGTTGAGGTGGATGGACCAGGGGAGTGGGCCTCTTTTTGACTTTCTTTGTTTGTATAGGGTGTTTAGGCCTACAAAATAATAAATTATTTCTTTCATTGTATCGTTATTCATATACTCGTTATTTTTATAATTTTAACTTTTGCAGATTGACTATGAATAGGCTAAAGCGGAGAACGTGGGACAGTTTAGACTTCGATTGGAAAGATGGTGACATTCATAACTTTGACGTCGATGCACCCTCGGACATTGAACCAGACTACGACAGCCCAAGTATACCTAATAATCCACACACGTTTGTCAACAAGCATAACTTACGAAATAAATCGATCCAAAACGATTTTATAACGAGCCCGTCGAATAGAACTATAATCAATTTAACCGAAGACGGTGCAACGATACAGTGTAGTTACGATAATCAATCACCTAGGAACAATACGTTTGCAACGAATAGTAATCGAGATATAGAAAAAAAGACCATTGTAGTTGAAGTTCACCATAGCAGTGGTGTGAGTTGCCCGAAGCCGCACCGCAACTATCCACCACCACCTCCTAAAGACGATTTGGATTCGACCAGTATTTCTAGTTCAGCTACATTATCAAGTGCCATCGCTGAGGAGATACAAAGGCGAAAACTGGTAAATATCTTTTTATAATAAAGATTATAAATATACACAGATAATTATTTTACTTATTTTGAATATTACTGGTACAAGTTATTATGATTAGTTGATTATTTACTATTAAAATACGTCGCATCCAAATTCATACTATAACATCTATTGTGTATGGCGCCTTAAAGCGTCATTGGTGTTAATGAGTAAAAGGGATTAATTTTATTGAATTTAAAGGAATTTCTTGCATAACGTGCTATGTTGTATATTCTTTTTCTAGTTTTATATTCTTTTTCTCTTTAATCTAATCCTTGAAAATTTTGTAAGTTTAAGATGATGGGATTAATCTCATCCCAGATAAATATTAATCTTATCGATTTAAGTCATAGCAAAATTTCGTGAAGAGCTATAGATATTGCTATGTAACTCGCCTAAGCAAAGATAACTTTGGCCACAAGTTATACTATGGCTCTTACTTAAAAATAATTTGTAGACGACCCTATTTCGTCGCTTAAAATTCCAGATTTTTAATTACCTACATCGTAGCTATATGAAATAGAATGAATCAAAACTTGTACAGGCTGGATATACCAGTCGTACACAGATATCATATAGTGCACTTATGAACCCAACTTTCATCGTTGAGTGTATTTGGACTAAACCTGTTATTTTTGTCGCCAAAGATACCATTACTCATCTTTACCGGTGGATTTTTATAACCATATTATTGCATATTGTAACCGTTTCAAAAATCCATTTGTTAAACATGGGTTACTTTTATTTTACTGTAAAACACAAATGAAAATGTAAATATTTTGCAGAATAAGAAGAATCCGAGTACTGACACCACCACGGCACCCGATCTCCCTAAGAAAACTAGTGTACCAAAAACTGTAGATAATGATAAAAAGAAACAACACGACGCGCTGATGGACGAGTTTAAAAAAGTTCACAGGAAAATGTTTTCGAACCAAGAGAATGACACTAAGCCGTCGAATGGATCCGCCGACAATGAGACTAATAGTTTGGTAAGTCCTTCCTATGTTAATATTTTTTTTTTACGCGAAACAAATGTATGGTAAAGAAACCATATGAAATTGCGCAAATCGTAAATGAATTACTTCGACCAATGTAATGTTATAGCAATTAAAACCCAGATAATCTTGGATTAATCCATATCCATCCATAATCCATACTAATATTATAAATGTGAAAGTACCTCTGTCTGTCTATCTGTCTGTCTGTTTGTTACGCTTTCACGCCTAAACGGCTGAACGGATTTTATTGAAACTTGGTATGTTGATAGAAGGTAACCTAGAATAGGTTTTAGGCTACTTTTTGTCCCGTTTTCACCCCCCACTTCCCTAAAATGGGGGTTGGAAGTTTGTATGGAACATTCCGCAATTTTTGTAGTACGACGCTGAAATTTGGTATGCGGACTATTTGTCAGACGCGAAAAATATTGCAATTTTTTTTTTCTAAAATTCACCCCCAAGCCCTTTAAATAGGGGAGGAAGTATCATATCCGATTTTTCGCAGTTTTAAGGAAGATTTTATTGAAACTTGGTATGTTGATAGAAGGTTACCTAGAATTTGTTTTGGCTACTTTTTGTCCCGTTTTAACCCCCCACTTCCCTAAAATGGGGGTTAGAAGTTTGTATGGAAAATCCGCAATTTTTGTAGTACGACGCTGAAATTTGGTATGCGGACTATTTGTCCGAAATGAAAAAATATGTCATAATTTTTTTTTCAAAAATCCACCCCAAGCCCATCAAATAGGGGAGGAAGTATCATATCCGATTTTCCGCAGTTTTTAAGGTAGAAAGCTACAAATTGGTATGAGGGCCGTAAGTCACAAACAATAAATCTTTGATTTTTCATTTTTCGGAAATCGGTCCCATAAGCCCTAAAAGAGAGGGGAAGGGGGGGGGGATACTATACCAGACTTTTTTCAGTATTATATATATGCCACAAAAATGTAAACCTTTAGAGTTAGGGGGAGGGGATTCCTAAGAATAGTGATATATACATACATATATATATATATATATACCATATATATGTATATAGATATGTTTTTTTTTCGGAAGTGGACTCCAAAACTTTTTAAGGTCGGCGGAGGATTCCTATGTATGGTGATATATATGTATATAGGATTTTTTTCAGAAACTTATACCAAAACCTTGAAAGTTATAAATATATATATATTTTTTTATCGGAAATGGACTACTAAACCTTTTAAGTTAGGGGGGGGAATTGACCCCTAAAACCTTTAAAATTTAACGCGGGCGTAGCCGCGGGCAAAAGCTAGTATAAAATATAACAAAGTATGGGATACCCGTCATTCGCAAGAATAAGGCGACTTGACAGAAGAAGGTACCTTCATCATCATTTCAGACATACCTACCTACAGCTGGACTAGGCCTTAGCTTTCGGGTATGTTGGACTGTTGTGGTACGGAAGGTTACTTTATATATTCAAACTGAAATGAACAAATTACCTACCTTTTTTCTATACGCTTATCGAAACACTACATAATTATTTTGAGATCTTTAAATATGGAAAAGATCGGTACCTTCTATTTTTTTCAAAAACTACTAATCAATAACTATGAATGTATACAATAGCCAGTAACAGTAAATGAAAGTTTAAACTATTTAGAAATCCAAGGCATTTTTTTTTCCGTATAATGGTGTATTTATCTTAACATGCGGATGATTGCGAGAAGATACTTTATAAATTTTATATCCATTTTCGCTGCTTAATAATAAGTACCTATTTAAAACTTATTGAGATACTTATGAAATGAAGCATAGTTTTTTTAAAAATATAATCAACATTGCTTTTCTGACCACTTTGTGTAAGACTGTAAGTAGCGTTGGTGATTCCGTATTAGTAACTACCTATTTAAGCGCTAGCAGCAGAACTGATTGCGAAATTGTTGCCACTGATCGAATGGAACTAAATATTTTACAACGGTTGCCAAGTATGGTGACCTTGGCAGAGTGTGACGTCGTCGCACTGCAAAATGCTCCGACATCTTCAATGTTATGTTTTTCCTGCCTCTGTGCATTCATTAAGTTAAATTTAATCATTAAATATCATGACCGATAAGATACCTTTTAATGAAGGATGCTTAACTAAGAAATAGTTAAACTCTATAATATGTAGAGTTATATATATCATTAACTGTTAAACACAATATCTCTCTTCAACCTATTGCAGTCCACTCCTGGACACAGGTCTTTTCCATTTTGCGCCAGATAATAATATTTTCATGGAAAATAAATTGTTTTTCTTTCCTCGGAGCAATCATTTGAGAACACGTATTTTGTAAACTGATCTTATGAGATCATGACTATGCATCTGTCAATAGCCTATGGTTCTGGTACAGCACAATGATGTTTTGAGTGAATGGGAATGGTTGTAAATTTGACGTTTATCGCATGATATAATGTTAAGCACTTAGGTACTAAAATCATGCCAAGCTAAATTCCTTGAACAAAATTAGTTTTAAATGCACAAAATGCATTCTATTCTAAGGCCATAAGCAGCCAGAGTAAGTTATTATCTCTTTTTATAAAGTTCTTGTTCTAAGTTTCTGTTGTAGCCTTCTAAGATTTGAACAAAAAGTACCTAAGCATAAACCTTATCTACGGAAACCTCATAGATAGCGTGGGTAGAGTTTTTACTGTAGGTACCGTCAAATTAAATGTTGTATGGATTAATTGTTTGGTAACATTGAAGAGGATTTGCCGAACTCTTATTTGGCTGCTTTAGAAAAACATCCACGAACAAATATAAAAAAAATCGAATTGGGTAACCTCTTAAAAATAAATTTTGTTCGTTTCGAAGACTTTAGTTTAATTAGACTTTTAAATTCTGCATAGTAGGTATCTAAATGAATCGAAATATTCTGGCCAATCAGATTACCTCAGCATAAAAATAAATAAAAATTTGGAATAATACAAATGTAAGCTAAAATTATTACATAATCTTTTTTCTATTAGTTATTAAAGCAGCAACGCATAGGTATAGATAGCTGTCGCGGTTTATAATGATGCAGCCTGGTGAAAAACGGTGTCGGTTCTATATACCTAATCTCGTTAAGTCTCGTTTGTTTCCTTTGATGAATATGAATTTTCGACTCAACCTTCTTACTTATTTTATTGGTATTTTTTCAAATAGCTTTATAAATAATTTTTTTGAAAAATCAACTGAATAGATAAATCTGCTTAGCAGTGATTATGATGGCATAGGCTTAGTCACGGAAAATGGGTTCTAAACTCGAAGAACTAGTAATAAGCATGCAAATGCATGCATGTATTCTTTCGCAAGGTGACAATTAAAAATATTACGAAAATATTACGGTTACAACGACACGGATGATTACCACATTACTTACATAAGTCTATTGGACCGCAACAAAGTAAAAAAGTAGAAAAGACCGGAGTATTATTAATTTTATCCAAATAAATGATTTTTTTATTAAAAATTTTTAGCAATTATTGTACATAATAATTGAAATATTTATTATCTTAACATCGTTCTAAACATGAAGTTTCAGAAGTAACTTCCCAGTTTGAAAGATACTCGTAGCCTTGTAAGTGACCTCTGTCTGTCTGAAAATTGTAGTCAAAGCATACGCAATCCTAAATGTTTTGTCTTCTTCTAATTACTTCTTATTTCTATCTAGATATTTAAGTTCCAATAGTATAGAAGTATTAATTCTTCCGTAAAATAAAATTGAAAGTAAAAACTAGAACGTAAGTTGTTTAGAAAATATGATGTTTGCATCACCGCTTCAATTCCTCGTGAACTAACTGCGTACTCTAAATACTTTCTGAAGAATTCTAAACGATAATGTTTAGCTGAGTATTTGGCACACAAGTTACACAAATGTTCTCGAGAAATTGCCGCGTTTAAAGATGTTATGGGACAAAAAACCTTTGTAGGGACTGTAAATGATTATGCTCATGTCACATAGTTTTAAAACTAAAAGGCATAGTTATATTTTAGCTAGAACTGATGAGTCTAATGAATATTAAACCACATTTTTAGGGTACCGTAGCCAAATGGCAAAAAACGAAACCCTTATAGATTCGTCAAGCCTGTCTGTCTGTCGTCTGTATGTCGTCCGTCCGAATAACACAACCCCTTTTTTCTCCGAAACTATAAACACCGCACTATTCAAACTTTGTAAGTATATTTATTCTGTAAACCGCTATTAGGTTTCTAATATATTTTGGAGTTCCCCATATATATTTTTTCATCCGACTATTCAACCGACTCGCGCTTGGCCATTTTTTTAATGTACCGCTATGCGTTTGAAGTAGCCTGTTTAATGCCTATCTCTGTGGTCTTGTAGTCTGAACATTAAGTTGTTGTGAAAATTTAGTTGGTGTTACTTAACAATTATAGGTCAAATTAGGTACGTAATTGCCTGAGAGGGATAAATATATTTATATTAAATGAACAATAGACTTCAATAAGCGCAGTATTTAATTGTATTTGTCATTACTATATAACAGTAAATATAATTCAAAATACTTTGGAGAAACCGCAAACTAATGGCTGTCTTATTATAGTAACTGTTGAAATGGTCTTTACTGGGAAATATTTTTGTTAAATGCCCTTACCGGTAAGTATAAACACACTTAAAGAAATGTTAGTTCTGTACCTTTCTAAAATATGAAAAAATATATTTTAAATATATTATCATATTGAGAGACCGCGACGCATAGTGTGACTAAACCACCTTTTTTGTTGCACGTTGATTTTATTCAAGAAATAAATAGATTTTATCATTGTAAGTAACATTAGTTTAAGCCGGTCATGGCTATTATGTATAGATTTTGATTTATTATTTCATTTTTATACAGCGGTATGAAAAAAATAAAACAGTTTGAGTCACAAATTATATTAACGTCATAGATTGCACATTTCTAAATTCCGATGTAAGTCGGGTAACTCCTAGAGTAAGAGATATTTAGAGCCTGAGCTATAAAAAAATAATAATTCCAACTAATTTCTAACATATAGAAAAAATATATTTATTTTAACTTGTCGTTATTAAGTCAATATTATTCAATTCGGGTCACTATTATTCTGATATTCTCAGGTGCTACTCTCCTGTACAGAAAACTCGCTTGTCAGTTATCCTCCTTTCAGTTATATGTCGGTAACTCTGTACACGGTTGGAGTGACACAGTGATTTCGCATGTTCCGCCGTGCACTGATAACGGCGCGCGGCGAGCGGAGGGCGCGCGGCTCAGTCGGCCGCCCGCGCCGCGTATCGCGATCGCGCACACCGATTGCTATCGCGATTTTCCGCTCGTTCGGGGAAAAATATCGCACGACCTTCATTTGTTTTTTCAAGCACCTTTGAAGTGCACGCTTATATTTTATTTGGACGTATGTGATGTGTGGAATTTGCTCGAGTGCAGTGAGACTGTGTTCTTGTGTTGATACGATGCAATTCCAAGTATAATATTATTGCTTGTATTTTATAAAAACTTTGGCACTCAACGTAAATAGGAAAACAGATATTCGTTCAATATGAAGAAAACAAATAAATCAAAGCCGTTGGTTATAATTCAATGTTATGAAGTAAGTGATAGATATTTCCTACCTCTAACAGTAAAAGATGTTTGATCTACTAACACAATGGAATAATATAGGTAGTTAACTTTTTTATTTAAATAATGTCTCATTGATTTATGATCATGAAACAAAATCATGTTATGGATTTCTATGACTAGGTATATTATTTATTTAAACACTTAATTTTGTGTAAGGGCTACCTACTTACATAATATAGGTACCTAACAAACTATGAAGATAGATTTAAAGTTCCCTACCTACATGCATTCAGATTAACATAGTAAACATCGCAGTGCTAATAATACCTATCATACAGTAGACTTAAGTAAATGAGCATACGTACTTATGTAGTTATTGCAGTTCTTCTACACAACATAGGCAATGTAATAGCGAAATATATATTTCCATAACTTAGTCACAGGTTAGGTACCCTCCTAGGTGGGAGTTATCTTGTTTGGTATACTGATTGGTTTAGTTGACTGATAACTTGCAATTGATAATATTTAAGTACTAGCTAACCCACATTCCTAAACAAATACTCTTACATTGACGCTAAAAAAGGTACCTATTAGAAAATATGTATTTTATAGATACATAGGTATGTAAAGTGGGTATGTACTTTGAAATATAGGTTAAATACGCTGCCATACCTTTAAGGTAGGTATATAAGTATATTACTATGGATGATAAGCAAACAACATTCAGCATTTTATTTCTTCTTAGTACTAGGTACTCTAAATTCAGTGCATCGTAATGTATATGTTGCTGTAAACGCTCAAACTGCGGCAAATCATAAAATTTAAGTGTTAAGTCCTAAGATTCATCGATATAAGTAGTTAAATGTAAATATTTCTAAATATAGGACGATTTTTTCGGCCTTTTACTATTAGAACTCAGTAATGCTAGCTTGTACTGCTGTCAGGTACTTAGATGTTGGTTTAAGAAATTAATAATGCGTAATTATAATGCGTTCAATTGACTATTAGACAAAACACTACGTTCATTGTGTTATATGTAAAAGTATCATAGGACAGTGGGTAGTTTCATTTCGGATATTATATAAGTAAAAAATTATCTCATCACAAACATTACATTTGCTAATCTTCCTAAATCAGTAGTTAACTAGCCTGGTTAAGGTGGCGAGTAGGAGATGGTATACATGCTATAGTAGGGGAGACGAAGAAGGGATTTGGGAAAGTCTAGGATAAAGAAACAAATAAGTGAAAAAATGCATCATCTGAAAATCCTAAGCGCTTCAGTTTTATGTACCTAGAGTAGTTAGTTAAATGCTAAAAAGTGTATATTTCACTAATCTGTCAATTTTCGATTGACGTTACGAATAAGGTTACAAACTTGTAAAACTACATTACTTTATACTTATATGAAAAAAATAAGTTCTTAGTTTTTTTTCATCATCATCTTCGTCGGTAGAGTCATGTTCCTCTTAATATTAATATCAAAATGAGATCAGAATAAGTGAGAGCACGCCTAGGATATATAAAAAATGAATCATATATATCTTAATCTGACGAGGTCGAGTATTTCGAATGCTTTTTGTTGCATATTCTAATGAAAGCCGCGAGTTTGGGTCACATACAAATAGTCAGATTATATTATATATTATATAAGAGGTTTTTTTAAATTCTTATCCGCTCGATATTTTTTTTACCCTTTTCGACCCTTACGTACGTTTTAAAAAATACGTAGGACACGGACGCTATTAATATCTCACGCGCTCGAGTATGTTTGTGCAACAGGTTTTTTTACGTTTTTGAAAATTAATAGCTCCTTCTTCCACCTATGACAGTGTTTATATGATATGACATTCTTTTTCTTATGATCTAAGCTTAGCTATCCAATCGGTCTCTTTGAGTCTCGGTCTCTTTCTAGGGATCGGTCCACGCGTAAATCATAAGGGAAGGCCTTCGAACAGCAGTGGGCATTTTAGGCTGTAATGATGATGAAAATGAGTGCTTAAATTAATAATTTTGTTACTAAGATCGTACTTTTACTCATAACGTCTTTGCTCGCAATTTTAAAGGAAACAATAGTTTCTGCCGCTGTGCCGACCGCTAACGCGGCTCGCGCATTTTTGGGGTCACAGTTCTAAACCTAACCTAACTAACATGGATGTTTATTTCAACTATACCGTGAATCCTAAGATTCACCAATCAAATCGTGGTAAAAGATCAAATAGCAATCTATTTTGGACATTTACCATTAAGAATTGGTAAATCTCAGGTTTACTGGAGAATCCTATGATCTACCAAAGTTTGAGCTTTTAAAGTAACATATTATACTCGTATATCGCCCGTGACATATAAATAGGTATCATAATATTCATATTCCTTGTAAAATTTGATTTACAAAATCTGATTATTATTTCGATTAGATACTCGTTTAGATAAGTTCTATACCTATAGTTCTATACCACTCGTACATTAAATATGATTTTATTATTTGTTATCATTCAAAAAATGTAACCATTTTTTTAGAGCCGTGATATTCGTAATAGGCATTAAAATGTTATTGTGGGAAATCCATAAGTGATATAATATTAACCTTCCTCTTGAATCACTCTATTAAAAAACCGTTTCAAAATCCATTGCGTAGTTTTAAAGATTTAAGCGCACATAGGGACAAAAAAGCGACTTTGTTTTATACTTTGTAGTGACAAGATAAAAGCTTTGAATTAGGTATAGATATAAGATATGCAGGTACCTCCAATAATTAAAAACACTTTATTGGAAGACAATAGTAGGTGTATAAATTTTGTGGTCTGATATGTAGTTTCGAATGCCATAATTGGTTGCAAAAAATAAATCACCACTTGTAAGAACGCCCTTACGAAAAGCGCTCAGTCGAATGACGGACTCGCGAGCACGCTGTCACGAAATACTTTATATGTAGTACAACGTTTTATACGTAAGATCGATAGTTACGGTATCGCAAAACTTAGTTGTTATTAAAGTGTTTGTTCAAATCTATCGCGCTCACGACCTCGACGACATACGAGAAGAAATCTACGATGGATTCAATTAGTTGATTCTGTATAAAAAAAATATTTTTCATTAACTTTTAATAAACTGCCTCCGTGGTCTAGTGGTTATAGCGCGGCGTCTGCATGCTGCGTGATTTGGGGGTCGTGGGCTCGAATCTCATGGGAAAAGCCATGTAGAGAAGTTCGTGCACCAGTGAGACACAACTTTTCTCAGTTTGGTTAAGTCATTGCAGGCTAAATCATGAGATGATTCCGTGCTTTCGTGGGCGCATTAAACCGTCGGTCCCGGCAACAATCTCACAATAGTACGTGATAGTACCTAGTGTTTAACACTCGCAAATCTGCATTGGGCCCGCGTGGGCGCTATCGTCGCAATAACGGCATTCGAAACTACATTTAAGACCCGAAAAATGGGTATGCAGTATCTCTTGATTGATTAATGACAATTTGTAGTAGATTCAATAGTTTATCGAAAGTAGCTATTAATTTCAAGGTTAGTTAGTGGTCAAAATGGATAATTTCCGAAAGCCATTACGATTTGTAAACGAAAAATTATGGACGCTTTTGTTTATACAATCACGTGAGCGTGTCTACCTACTTGTTATTTTCAACTAACATTTACATAATTAACAAAAACCTTATATAACTACTGCTACTGATCGGTTCGTGTTTGTTTTGTTGAAGAAATCTTCCAATGGCAAAGATACAGTCCTTATGTTTCTACTTCGAACTCATAAAATGGCTGTAGGTATTGTATTAGCAGGGATTTCACTATAGATAATATATGCGCACTATATCATCCCGGTAAACCAAAGTATGTTCTTGCCTTTCTAATCATCATTAAGTTTTTGTTAGTCACTTGTTGTGTAAGCATTAAATAAATAATTAATAAATATCCACAGACATTTACATAGCGCCATCTAGCTCAAACTAAGCATTAGCCTGTAATATGAATACTAGAAAACGGACAAATTTACTTATATAATTTTGTAAGAACATACATTTACACCCAGACCAATACAGACATGTTCATGTACACAATGTTTGTACAGCCCGGGGATCATCCGCTAGGAAAGGATTTTGAGTATTTCTAATCCCAAGGGGATGAAAGTTTGTATAAAACTATGTTAATTTTAATCCGATCGAGCTAAGACTTTGCACGCATAGAGCTATTGTGACGTAGGTATACCCTTTGAATGAGTTTTGGTCAATTCCACCCCTGAGGGGTTAAAATAGTGGTTAAAAAATAATAATTCGTAATGCGAGCGAGTAGAGCGTAAAGTTACGATTTTAGGACCTAGCACATGAGGTTCAGCTGGGGCTAAAAATATGTACCCATGTCTCATGTCTAGTCACAACAATGCAACAGGGGTGAGGCTCTATACTGATTTCAGTGGGTACCTACTCATTACTTATAGGGCTTAGAGAAATTCATTTAAAACTTATTGTATTACACGTTAAGGTAATAGTTTTTCGTCGGTGCGTTTTAAGAGGTTATTAAGAGGTTACATACAGAATAGAACCCGCATTGGTGTTAAATACGCTTTTAACTTTACGATTACGTGTATTGGGAAAAAAAAATGTTTGTTAACCTTTGGTAGCGTTTAATAATGTTGAAATTACTTGAGGTTGCTATTTGATCATTATAATTTTGTTTTTAGCGAATTCCCTAAATAGGTATGAGTGTTATTTATGCTTATGACTCAACAAAATATTTTCACAGGATCGTCAACAAACCCTGCCACTCAGGAAGATCGAATATGAGCAAACGACTAGGTCTACAGATGTCGCAACATTCAACCATCCGGCGCCGAAGAAGGAAGCCACCGATAACCCTCCTCCGCCCCCACCAGTTAGTATTGATGGGTTTGACATTATCCACAATATAAATTACTTACCTACTATTATTATGTCCCCAAAATTTCTTAAAACTTACTTATTTTGTATGAATAGATAGATGGTTCCGTGTTTCGGAGACCACGTTAGATCGTCGGTCTTGTCTACAATCCGAAGATGGTAGTTGTTAACATCCACTAATCATGGACTCGCGTGGTGGGTTACGGTCCAAGCTTCCCTGCTTTGCTGTACTGAAAAGCCTGTGCTCTGCAGCCAGACATTATAGACTGATGATGTTATTATTTGATTAGGCAAAATGAAGAGTAAAATCTTTTAACAATAGTATATAAAAAAACAAGATTAACTTAGTTTGAAAAAACTAGCGTTGTGATCTAACGTTTTATCAACAATTACAGATGCCTATTGCAAATGGCTACCAAAATGGAGATTCAAAAATAATACATGAACAAAAATCAACACTGAAACCAATTCATGCGGAACTATTAAAATCACAAATAGTGAAAAATGGCACTTTGAAACGTACTCCGACACCAGATTATAACAACAAAATAGACACATCACCGCAAATAAATTTTAGGAGCAAGGACGATAAAGCTGAATTAGACTCACTCGAATCATATAAGCTAAAGAATCCAGTAAATGTGCCACCAAAGCCTCCTTCAAATTATTTCATGAGGGCACCCAACGGCACTGCAACAATGAAAAAGCTTGCACGTCCCGTATCCGTGACGATAGGTGAATATGCCACTGGCGGAGGCAACAGACGGGAGCCGACGAAGTTAGATTTCCTCAATGGAGACAAGCCAGATGGAAGTCTAATTACCGGAGATGTACCCATAACCAATAGGTTGCAATCAGAACTAGCTCTCACTCTATCAAGATCCAATTTACGAAAAAAGACTGAAGCTTTGGTAAGTAGACAATAATTATGTGTTTTGTTGAAGTGAAATGATATAATTATGGTGTATATAAAATACATACCTATATTAAAAATTAAAACTATTTTTCAGGATGATGCCATAGCTAAGAGAATTCATTACAATAGGGACGTATTCTTAAATGAAGATAGCGATGCATCTATAGATAAGAATTTTCACGCCAGATATGGCAATAATCTTCTTCCACTACCACCCTCAATAAACATACCAAAAGTTACAAAACTTAAGCACCGCATTATCTAATTAATAACTTAATGGGTACTTATCACTGAAGTACCTGTCTGTAATTTAATTAATCGAATTTTGAATTGTAAAGTTTAAAATAAATAGGTTGCACTGATCACATATTAGACATATAGAGATTGATATCACTTTTGTGCGCATCACATTTTTTTTACTAAAATATTTAAAGAACTTTTTTTTTACTTTTGTGGTTACTGAAGTTATATTTAAGGTGGTGGATTGAGCTCAAATTACTCACGATGTTACCACAAGTACGGTGGATGTAAAATAGACTAAGAATTTCATAAATGTATTTGAAATAATCACATTTTTCTTTGCAGGCTGATGCTGGTCGATAAATTATGAAACGGTATATAAGAATATTCGAGTTTAAAAGACTTGGTTAGAATAATGAATTTCAACCAAAGTTATGTACATAAGTATTTAGTAAATGGATAAAGTGGAAGAATGAGCGTACCACAGCTTTTTAGAATTATTCCGATTAAGTACGCCTTAATCTTTATAAACAATTTAGTGATGATAAATAACATATGTAAAAGTACTTACCTTTGTAATTATTTATAGTTTTAATAATGCTTATTCTTCTTGTCTTATTATTATTATCTTGGTATGTTTGAGGAGAATGTTTGAATTGCCTAAGTCATATATCTAATAAACAATGAAAATAAACTATGTATGCTGTTGTTTTATTTCGTAAGTTAGTAAAAACACAAACAGTACATTATACAATTTCGTGTACCTATATTATTTTTAAATATTCCCCAGGAGACCCTCCTAAAGGAAGGAGGTTACACTAAAACAAGGCAGATAATTGGATTTACTGGAATAAAATGAAACGTTTTTAATAAGTTATACCGAAACATTCGCATTAGACACCCCGTTTAGCGAGAGATATCTATTCTAATGCATAGTAGCAAAACAAAAATCAGCAAGCTAAATGTGATAGGTTATTTTATGATAGATATCCTATTATTCGTCTGCTTTAGGAACCTATTTTATTTGGATTATAATCTTTTGACTATACCTGCAGTTAGTAAGCACCTTATTTGCCGCAGATTGCCTTTACAGCTCCGGACGATTAGCGAGTAAATTTACACAACGAAACTAAGGGCGCCCTAGAGTGGGACTCTAACCTCAGCTTCAATTCAAAAATGCTAGAGATGAACGTCTTTGAACAGTGCGTCCTACCCTGTCCTACCCGATCTAACGCAGCTGAGACATAGACACTGACTGTGGGATTAGTTCGCAAGTTTAAAGTCACTCTCGACTCTTTTTATTTTCAGAAATAAAACTAGAAATAATTTCATCTTTCAGAAAGCTAAAGTTACCGATATACCTCAAGATAGCCAGATGAACTTGCAAGAGGCTGATCACGTAGTATATCGCAGAACCCATTACCATTAAAGCAAATGAATTCTTGAGTGGAGACGAATCTACGAAGCGCATCGTAGGATCCACTCCAATCTGATGGACCGACGACTTGCGAAGGGTCATCTGGAGCTTGGCAGAAGAGCTGGATGAGAAAAGCAGAGAACCGGGATATGGGAAGACCTGTGTCCAGCTGCGGACTGCAATAGGATGTCAAGATATATGTATAATAAACAAATCATTTTTTTAAATAATACCTTTAAATGTTATTTTCAACAAATAGTTGAAAAATTACATATCTGATATTTTCGTAAAAAGGAACGATTATTTTTGTATATTACTGATAGAATAAGGACAAGCTGCATAGAGTATATTATATAAATATGACAAGCTGTTTCTATTGTTATTCGAGGCATGCTTGACTATATATTTGATTTTATCTCGGAACAATGATGTTCCGAGGATTTTATATTTGTAGCACCCGTATAATTTGTCAAGTTTGTTGTCACATATTTATACTTTACAAAGACTTAACAAATATCTAAATCGACATGGTTTTAACATTTTAAACTTTATTCTATGTAAGTAGCTAATTACCATTAAAAATGTCTCAAAATTTACCTGACTGCAACAGCAGTAGAGACTGCGTTTTGATTGAAACTCCATTTATAGAAACAACAAGACGAGGCCAATATCTTGACTCGGTCATAATTGGTAAGATACTGCTTTGTTGCCTATTAAAAGTACTCAACCTATCCTCATTATAGTATCCAAATATCTTAAGAATCCATACTAATATTACAATGTGGAAGTGTGTTTGTTTGTCCGTCTTTCACGGCAAAACGTGACGAAATGAACTGATTTTTAAGTGAGGTAGTGGAAGGGATAGATAGTGACTTAGGCTATGCGGACTATGCACTTATGAGTAACAAAAAAATCGTGCATCATTTTAAAATCCAAATCCCTAAAAGCGGGGGTGCAATTTTATATGGGTCTTCTCACAGTTTTCTATTCTTCTCACATTTTTAACTTAGTGACCTACTAAGCTACCAGTAGGAACGCATTACCCATTTTTCTCGAAAATGGTGAGTCTAGTTTATGTAGATATGTTATCGTCTTTGCCAATTTTCAGCTCTACGAGAATTTTTCCTCAATAAAATGTGTATTTGACGGGACTTGTGGAAGCCCGATGAGGAACGTGGAGAACCGGGATGACGATGTAAATCCATCGATGGACCGATAACTTGCGAAATGTCGCAAGTGGAAGTTGGAGAAGAAAGCAAAATCGAGGAAGACTATGTCCAATAGTGTACTGCAATACGTAGATGAGATCACAAATCGAGACAATAAATTGTCTTGGTCACACTGGAACTTTGCAAGATTGGCTCTTGAAATGTCAACTCGCTTTTTCTTTTGTTCATTTGTTAACATTGTCGGTATCTAACCTCCTTCATATTGGTGGTCAAATGCTTTGAATGCTGCCATATGAGATCCCCCTTACCTCAGTTAAATGTCTCACGGTTACTCTTCGGTCTGCTTATACGAGGTTGGGCGTCCCTCGTGATGTCCATCTTCTGTGGATGTTCTACCAAGCTTTAACTCTTAGCACCACCGTGCCACCGTAGAATATGGAGGAGCAAAGTCCCTCAGTGTCTCCACCAAATCAGCGTGTATATATTTGGTAGATATTTTTTTCCAAACAGAGATGGGTAGGTACTTCGTGCTTCTCCATTTTCGTGTTGTCGCTCGGACTGCTGGTATTCAAATGAATGTAGCTTCTCCAAATGACGTCCTATTTACATATTATTTTTTTTAGCTGGGAAGTAGTGTAGGACTGAAGAAGCGAAAAAAAAATTATTTTTATCTTAATAAGAAATACCTACCCGATTAACATTACTTTTTGATTACTCCTAGTAGATCTTTTTGAAATAGATTATAATTATCTAGCAATCAGACCCATCGTCTCAAGTATTTAAATAAATGTATCTACCTATAGCCGGGATTTTATTTATACGAGAACAGGAACCGCGGCACTGCTAGTAGATACCATATACTTTAATTGACATGAAATGTTTAATAATGTGTACTAATTTTTAATTTCAGCACTTACACCAAGAATATTGATCATAAAATCAACAAGGGTACCAAAGTATCATGAGAGCTATACCAATGAAAGCTCATCTCATTTATATTATCCACTTGAAATAACTAAACTAACAGTATTTAAAAAAAGTAAAAGACAATCCTTGAAAATATGTTTAAACTCACTAACAGATAGATATTTCGAATTAGGGCAACTGGATAAAAGAAAGGTACCTAGTAGTATTTAGCAAATGATGATTTTCGCATTTTAACAACAAAATTTATCTCTCTTCAACCTATCGCAGTCCACTGCTGGACATAGGTCTCCCTCATTTCGCGCCAGATATCCCGGTCCTCCGCTTTTCTCATCCAGCCACATATCGCAACTCGCAAGTCGTCTGATCCAACGACCATCAGTTCGTGACAGGCTATGTCGGTAACTTTAATTCTCTTACAGATTAAATAATTTTATCCTTAAGAGAGACACCGAGCATAGCTCGATCCATCACCCGATATATCGCCAGTCGATATCACATCGCTGGATAGCCTACAGAACAGCCCAGGTTTCGATGGAGTCGAAGGCTTTCTTTCAGTCCACAAATGCCATATACAGCGGCTGGTTATACTCCTCGGTCTTCTGTATAAGCTGCCGAACAGTACTAAATATTCCCGTGATGTATCTAGATAATTTGGAAAATATGGTGCTTCCACGTTGGCGAGTTATATAGAAAATGTATAACGTGTCCGATTCTACGTTTTCGAAATGACAGTAATAACTCAAAGGACAATATGCTGAAGGTAAGTACTTACTTGAGACCAGAACAGCCCGGTGGATTAAGGTGCGACAGAGGATTAACTACGGTGTGGCAGTAACAGGTATTTCAAAATATCTGTTACTACAGTAGCAGCTCGCCCCGGTGTCACACGGTAGGTTACCTACCTTTGGGGCATGAATTAAGATTCAAATTAGACTATTTTTTTTTAAATTGAATGTAGCCTATTTCATCCGGGTATAGTGTAGCTATTCAACTAAGTTATTTAAAATAAAAATGTATTCCTGACCTGGAATTGTATAAGCAATCTAATCTTTCCACTTGGCAGGTACTACTTATAGTATTAGTATAGATGAAATAGATTCTGAAAATGACACCCTTTAAAAGTTATTGGATTCATTTAAAAATGGAGGTGAGGCCTTGAACCTAGGTGGGGCGTGCTCCACCTAGGTTCAAGGCCTCAAAATACCCTAGTTTCAAGCTGTAGTAGGTATTCTACTATTTTAAAGTGAGTGTTTCAAAGTAATTGTTTTCAGAAAAAACGTCAGCCATGGACGGAGAAATATTTGTACTTGGGTTCTAAGAGAGAAGCAGAAGATCAAGAGCGCCCGAAACCAGTGCCAGGATTAGACCTTACAGAAGATATTAAAGTTTTTTATCTAAAACCAAAGTACTTTGGGTGCTGGGATCAATCAGAGCATTGGGTTCAGTGCGGAAATAGTACCACGTCTTTAAATTATTAATAAAAAATAGGACCTTCTTTTGACTAAACTACACTTGGTACCAATGGATAAACAATAGATGGTCACAGGTTCTGAAAATATACATAAAATTACTATCAAATGAGAATTATATTTACGGCTTAGCGGCAAATGGAGGGCTAGTTCAGTGATTCGTCCCACAACATGTTTGTCCCAAAGAGACGAAACACTGAATACACACTTTAAAAAATAAATATTTTTCGTACTGGAATCGTGTCATTGAATTTCTTCTTAGAGGATAATTAGCTTTAGTACCGTCAGTATTTCAATGAATAAAAGGTAAAACATGACTTTTTTACACTATCTGTATTTAAGTCAATCAACAATTAAACTTGTTTTTATACTGATATCATAATAAAAGTAATGACTGTAAGTTTAAACAAAAATTGGCCAAGTGCCTGTAGATGACTTCGTCTGTCCAATGACGCTTGTTATATTTTTATTATTTTGTTGTAAGACATGTTAACGTTTACACTTCATTTAAATAAGTACTTCTATGTGCGCTTTAAAGGCGCTTTACAAAAAGTACGTATGCGCTACGTAATTTAGTGCGAAACCACTTTAAAAACTATATTTTCCTTATAATCACTTAATTTAAATGACAAATATAATAAATACTTTATTAAATTCAACTATTTTATTACTTCCTTTTGTAACATACACACAATAATATTGCGTAAAATATAATTTAACTTAAAATTAGGTGTTTGATGATGATGACATATTCAATTTATGTTTTGAGCTGTTGTTAATAGCTTCATCTATAAGTTGATTCAAGAAATTAATTTTCATTTCATTTGAAGTTAAATTTGAGTATTTATTCCAGGAAACCTGAAAAGAGTAAAACATTATGTTTCTTAAATATTGTATATTCTTTAATATAATAAAGTTAAATACAAATGAGCTTAAAATATATTATGAAGTAACCTTAGATCAACAATAAACTGGATGCACAATTACGAACAGGGCCGGACCTACTCAAGGGCTACTTGGGCTGCAGCCAAGGGCCCCCAAGTTACTAAGGGCCCCAGACCCCGCTTTAAAAACAATAGACGCCTCGCTTTCTCTAACATTCAAAGGTTGCCTGGAAGAGATTGCTACCACAGCAAATAAGGCCGCCTTTTGTACAATTAGTACGTGCGTAGGTTTTAGTAACATTTCTGTTTTTTGTGCAATAAAGAATTTATAGCAATAATATATCATTATAGAAACAGTTTTTTGACGTGACTATTAGTTGAGAGGCCCCTCAGTAGTTTTAGCCCAGGGTCCCACAAATTCACGATCCGCCCCTGATCACGAAGAAACGTCTATTACGTATATTTACAAACGTAAATAATTCATTTAATTTTTAAACTTTACCTTCTAACAATAAACTAACTATGTAGATGCACAATCTCATTCAAAGTGTCCCTGACAAAATTCTGCCCATCTGTCAGGTGGGCATAAATTCATAAATTACGACGCTCGCTACATCTCATTGTAACATTGTACCTAGTATGCTCGTGCTTTTGATTGATATTTCTTCGTGATTCTGCATCAAGTTATTTTATTATTTATCTAAGACCTTCACGCTTCATAGAGTACATAATCAATAACACGAGAACACTACCATGTCATTATGACATGTAGCGAGCCACGTGATTAAGAATTAAAATTCTGCCCAACTGACGCGAAGACTTTTGTCGCAAACACTTTTTGAGTGAGATTGTGCATCTTGTTAGTTTATTGTTTAGAAGACTTTAAACCTTTAACTGCAGCAGAAATTTGTTTGTTGGTATCCAAAAGACAATTGATTTTCTACTTTGTTTGGAATCCTAACAGTTAAAAGGTTTATGCTCCCATATTAAATCAGTCCAAAAATGTATTACTATAAAAACTTGTTTATACTTTTTACGTCGTTATCTCTTTGAGTCATCAATATATCTATATTACGCGGCGATTCGACATGGCAATCGGGGTATGATATGAAGCCCGGGGGAGCGGTCACCCCGCACACCGCACGTCACCCGCGCGCGCCATAGTATTAGTGCTGTACGAGGTCATATCGACCGCGTTTATCGATTCAATCTCGCACACATTGTTATTTATTTTGTTTTAAAATGAATTTGGAAGCTTTCTCGTCACGATTTATATTTTTAACAAGATCATTTCTTATGTACATTAAAATTAATTACAAATTACTTGTTTAGCAATCAACAATGTTAATTTTAGTGTTGTCATAAGTGCATTTACTCCAAAAGCTTAAACTGAATAAACCTTATTCTAATCTTGCCCTTTTATATTCTTTGTTTGTGTGGTTATCTGCGAGAGATCGCTACGAGCGATAAGACCGCCTAAATTGCAAAATCTTTTTACAGTAATTGTAATTTGTATCTATTGTAATTGGAATTGATATTGGAAACTGTGCGCAAGTTAATTTAATGTACATAAGAATGATTCTGTTAAAAATTAAATGTGACGAGAAAGCTTCCAAATTCATTTTAAAACAATATGTATACAAGTGCGAGATTGAATCGATAAACGCGGTCGATATGACCTCGTACAGCACTAAACTATGGCGCCGCGGGTGACGTGCGGTGTGCGGGTGACCGCTCCCCGGGCTTCATATCATACCCGATTGCCATGTCGAATCGCCGCGTAATATAGATATTGATGACTCAAAGAGATAACGACGTAAAAAGTATAAACAAGTTTTTATAGTAATACATTTTTGGACTGATTTAATATGGGAGCATAAACCTTTTAACTGTTAGGATTCCAACAAAGTAGAAAATCAATTGTCTTTTGGATACCAACAAACAAATTTCTGCTGCAGTTAAAGGTTTAAAGTCTTCTAAACAATAAACTAACAAGATGCACAATCTCACTCAAAAAGTGTTTGCGACAAAAGTCATCGCGTCAGTTGGGCAGAATTTTAATTCTTAATCACGTGGCTCGCTACATGTCATAATGACATGGTAGTGTTCTCGTGTTATTGATTTTGTACTCTATGAAGCGTGAAGGTCTTAGATAAATAATAAAATAACTTGATGCAGAATCACGAAGAAATATCAATCAAAAGCACGAGCATACTAGGTACAATGTTACAATGAGATGTAGCGAGCGTCGTGATTTATGAATTTTTGCCCACCTGACAGATGGGCAGAATTTTGTCAGGGACACTTTTAATGAGATTGTGCATCTACACCGACGACTTGCGGAAGGTCGCTGGTGGGAGCTGGATGAGAAAAGCGGAGGACCGGGATATCTGGCGCAAAATGGGGGAGACCTATGTCCAGCAGTGGACTGCGATAGGTTGAAGAGAGAGAGAGAGAGTGCATCTACATAGTTAGTTTATTGTTAGAAGGTAAAGTTTAAAAATTAAATGAATTATTTACGTTTGTAAATATACGTAATAGACGTTTCTTCGTGATCAGGGGCGGATCGTGAATTTGTGGGACCCTGGGCTAAAACTACTGAGGGGCCTCTCAACTAATAGTCACGTCAAAAAACTGTTTCTATAATGATATATTATTGCTATAAATTCTTTATTGCACAAAAAACAGAAATGTTACTAAAACCTACGCACGTACTAATTGTACAAAAGGCGACCTTATTTGCTGTGGTAGCAATCTCTTCCAGGCAACCTTTGAATGTTAGAGAAAGCGAGGCGTCTATATAGCGGGGTCTGGGGGCCCTTAGTAACTTGGGGGCCCTTGGCTGCAGCCCAAGTAGCCCTTGAGTAGATCCGGCCCTGTTCGTAATTGTGCATCCAGTTAGTTTATTGTTACTACTTACGACGTTTTCCTTTACGCCTACGAAAAAATTAAAAATGTTGTGCGTGAAGTCAGGCAAATACGCACTGGGCTTGCGTGGACGAATAAAGCCTAAACAAATTTGCAAAATTGCTTTTATCCAACTATCATTGGACTATCGATAGCCTATTAATAGTCGACTATCGAGCGGGAAAGCTGGTGACATCACGATACTAGAAATATGCCATCTCAATTTGTTGCTTAATATGTGTTTGGTGCTATAATAAAAACTTACCAATGCAGCATGATATCCCAATGATTCCAATTCTCTGATTTTTGTTTTAAAAGGTCCAGTAGCAGTGTCTGTGTTTTGTATTAAAGCATTTCTTCCAGCAATGACCAACACTATCCAATAATTGTCATCTGGTACAGGTTTCATAGTTCCAAATTTTGACAAGTTAAAATGCTGTGTGACCTCCACTGGTAATCCATTGTGGTCATTACATATAATTATATCTGTAAAGTATTGTTATGAAATTAAAAACATGTGTATATGAATATGGTTTTAAAAACCCTCAGGGACTGCAAGCAGATTTATCAGTCCCTGATTAATTCAATGTGACAATAACTACCTCCTCTTTGATGATGTGTAAGGATGTGATCACCAACAACATATTTATCACCACCTCTGTTCTCTCTTAATACTTTATAAACATCTAAACTGAATCTTTCAGAAACATTGTATTGTTTTTTATAGTTCTCATCAGGAAAATAGTCTGTATATTTCTTAGCCAACATGACAGCAAACTTATCACTCAACCGATGCATATCTGCTTGAGGGCAAAATATTTTGGCTGAATTATGGATAACTAACACTTCTCTACCGTATCCCATCACATGTTTACCATATGTATGACATAGGAATTCTTTACTTAAAACTTTACTCATAAGGTCAACAGGATATATTCCCAAATATCCTAAATAAGATACACAGCAGGCAAATGACCTTCCATGGTTTTTTGTCTCTGGCAACCTTTCAGGTTTCCTTAGCTCATTCAATACTTTTTCAAAGAAAGATTCCTTAGTATTGGGTACAAAATTAAATATACCACAGGTTAGTACCAATCTTTCCAAATCTTTTATTCGAGTTTCACTTATATGAAGAATTGTAGTACTCATAATCTCTCTCAAACATTTTTCATGGTATGTTAGTGTTCCTGTTCCTAGCAAAGCTAGATGAACATTACACATCACAGACAACCTAGGTATTTCATTAGATAATGCATCTAAAAGTTTATATACTGGTTATATTTATCAGTTTTCATTGAATATCTGATTATTTTTAGTAAAGCTGCTAAAGAAACTTCATGAACATCTTTTGCATTCTCAATTACCTTACTTATAATTGCACAAATAAGTTCCATACTTCTTATTGGTGTTTTACTTTTGAAGAAGCCCATTGAAATGATCGCCAGCTCATCTATATTTAAGGCATTCAAATGTTTGTCTAACTGAAGTTCCAGGTTGTGAATGTCATCTGGAGATTTGCGCATAATTCCCACAAAAAACATTGTTTGCACTAACTGCTGCGGTGTTAATTGACTTGCTTTAGAGGCTAGTCTTTGTAAGCATTTATAAGAAAATTCACTCACTCTTGTAACATTTACCATGAAAAACAAAGAAACAAATGAGAGACTTGTGTCAAAGGACCATTGCCTGATTCTACATAAGCATGCATCATCCAAAGCAGCCCATACCTCTATAAAGTTGCGTGTTCTAATTGAAGCAGTTTCAGGCCACTGTAACAAGCTATAAAATAAAGATTGCAGCTCTTTATCTGAAGCATGTTTCATATTGTCTGTAAGAGAATCTATGAATGTATCAAATATTGAGTTAGATATACATAAACCATTCTCAGAACTGTACGAAGCTAATTTTGCGAATATTTCGAACATTTCCGAGGGTTTTTTTCTGTTCCAGTCTTCCTGCATTACTGAATCAAACCATTGTTTGGAAAGGTCTATTTCACTTTTAAAGTTATTTTGCAAGTTTGTAACATAGCCTTTGTTTTCCATTATACCATAGGCATAATGATTCTCATGTTCCATGAACATTTTCTTGTGAAGCTTCATGTTACAATGTATATTTCTAAAAGACTTTTGCATTATAATAACAGGCATTTTTGTCAATATATTGTATCGTTGTGTTTGATAGAAAAAATATTGTATTCCTTTTATGACTTTAGCCATTTTTTTCTTGAATTAAAATCTTAAATAACGACTTGATTTATTTGACTATTAAACATAGGTACGATAATTCTAATTTGGTTGTTTTCTAAATTATTTTTTTTAGGTTATGTTATGAAAAAGAAAACTTTTGACATTTCCCTTTTTTTGTTACATTACAGCGGCGCTGGGTATTAGATATCTAGAATTCACGGAAAGTAAACGTACACACTCGCGTACACATACAAATGTTCTTTTATGTTTGAAACATAATCGTTAATAATTTATCATTAAAGAGTTTTTTGTATTAAATAAACGAAATAAACTGAGCAAAAGGACTTTAAATGAAGTTACAAAATAATATCAAACTTTTTCGTAATGAAATCGTCATAGACAAAATTTTGTTCATTTATTAGAAAGATGTCTCTACTCTAATATCTTTTGTCTATAGTCGGCCACCGCCATTTTTACCGAGAGTACTATTTTTCGCGCCCGGCACAATTATTATAACTGCTATTTTCGTAATGTTTTTTAAATACTGAGATAAGCAGATCATACGAGAGAGTTCTATTGATCTAATACGATGTCTCAAACAGAAGAAGCCATGGATGTTGCTGAAGTTGGGGATAATTCGGTAAAACTCAGTCCGTTGTTTCCTAGGTTTACTCACGTACTTGTAAGATGCTGATGCATAATTTTATGTTTTCTTGGTAACTTTAAAGATTCTGTTATTTTTCATAGAATGGGTCCTCCAGCGACACTACTTCATCGAGGGGCAAAGAAGGGGATTTTGAAACCAAAATTGAAACAGACCGCTCTAAGAGGTTCGATTTTTTATTGAAACAAACGGAGATATTTTCCCATTTTATGACTAATGCCTCTAAGTCCAGTAGTCCGCCGAAACCCAAAGCTGGAAGACCAAAAAAGAACAAAGATTTAGATACATCCGGAGGAGCTGGAGAGTAAGTTTCTTAGTTTGAACCTAACCTATGAGAGTTATTTTACTTGTGTTCAATTGAATTGCTATTATGTTTGTTTTTTAGCCACCGTCACCGTAAAACTGAACAAGAAGAAGATGAAGAACTATTAGCTGAAACAAATCTAAAACAAAAAACTATATTTCGCTTTGAAGCCTCTCCACATTATATAAAAAATGGTGAAATGCGAGATTATCAAGTTAGAGGTCTCAATTGGATGATCTCATTGTACGAAAATGGAATTAATGGCATATTGGCTGATGAAATGGGTCTTGGGAAAACATTACAAACTATTTCATTACTTGGATACATGAAACATTTCAAGTAAGTGCAGATAAATGTAAATCAATATTGTTATAGATATGCTAGTATGCCTATTGTTAAAATATCTTATTGCAGAAATGTTCCTGGACCACATATTGTCATTGTGCCAAAGTCAACTTTAACAAATTGGATGAATGAGTTTAAGAAGTGGTGCCCTTCATTAAAAGCAGTATGTCTAATTGGAGATCAAGAAACAAGGGTATTTTAAAATTATTTTATTATTTTATTGTAAAAATCCATGGTATATATTGTTTTTAACCCTTTGAATGCCAGGAATCCTGTCTATTGTTTTTGACACCTTAAGGTGTCATTGGTGTTCAAAGGGTAAGAGGGTTCATCATCTGATTGAAAAACCAATAAGGTCTTTATCCACTAAACACATGTGTAGACAATAGATTTGTGTGTTGTGTATTTCCACCTATGCTACTTATGACAGCATATGGTTAGCATTATGATTTATTGAGCAAAAATGCTTGACTTATCAGAGTATATTGTTAAAGCAGGAACGGCTCGTCTTTAGTATCATTACTGTTGGCTAGCACCTTCATTTTTTTTGGTAATATATCTTGATATAACATGTAATCCTGTGAAGTTTTAATCTGCGGAAACTAATACTTTTCAAGAAAAAAATTCTTAAGAAATACGGAGTGGTATGGTTATTTTTACGCCATATTGAGTAATTCTGACGTTTCGTAGCATCTGATCAAATTTTATTTAGTAAATAAATATTGTTAATGTAGCTATTCTCTATCAATTATCTATGTTACTTTTAAAATAAAGGCTAAGTAGCATTTCGCGGCTTTAATACAGAAAAACAAAAGTTTTTGATTTTTTATTTCTCATGAACAAACGTAATTCGCCATTTTGTGCTAATATAATAATTCAAGAAAAATATTAACAAAACTACAAAGTACAGGGATCACTAGGTTTGGTTAGGTTAGAACTGTGACCAAATAAGCGCGAGCCGAGCGAGCGTAGCGAGTGTGCGGCGGCAGCGGCCGGCGAAGCGCCAGAAGCAATGTTTTTTTATAAAAACGAAGGTTTTTGTTATGGATTCTAATTTTGAACTTTTTTTTAAGGGAAGAGGGGGTTATCTCAGCTGCTTGCTCTCCAAAATAGGGAACCGAACATTCTATTTGGGTTCAAAAGTGTTGCTAATTTTAATTTTTCAATATTTTTTTTCTCGTAAAGGGGGGGTTTCCGCAACCCCCCTTTTGCAGGGGGGTCCTTGTGTACCCTCCCTACGCCCCCCACCTCCGAAAAAACAATAACAACACGTAATGATACTAAAGTCCTTCCGCAGGAACATAAGGGTTTTTTTATAAAGAAATTGGTATTTTCCACCATCCGCAATAAAATACTAAACCTTATTTTTATAAAAGCGCCTTATTATTATATGTTGTTTCATTTATCACTTTTGTTTATTTGCAATATTGTATTTTTAAATACACTGAAACCAATAAATATTAGGTCAATTGATGATAGCAATGACGTCACATATCAATAATCTCAAACAAAATATATGGAAACATTCCTTTTTAACAGTTCTTAAAAAGTGCGTCAAAGATTAGTGGTGTCAAATACCGAATTTCCCAGACTACCAGAGATAATATCAAAGAATGCATAAAAAAACAAATTGAGAGGAAAAAATTATCTGCCGCAAATTTGGTTTATTTAATAAATAAATATACTTTATTATATTTTTATATTCCATAGTATTTTTATTTTATATTTCAGAATGTTTTTATCCGAGAAACTCTAATGCCTGGTGATTGGGATGTTTGTATAACTTCATATGAAATGATTATAAGAGAAAAATCTGTTTTTAAAAAGTTTAATTGGAGATATATGGTTATTGATGAAGCACATAGAATAAAAAATGAGAAATCAAAGCTTTCGGAGCTGCTTCGTGAGTTCAAGAGCATGAATCGATTATTGTTGACTGGAACTCCCTTACAAAATAACCTTCATGAACTTTGGGCTCTTCTCAATTTTCTATTACCGGACGTTTTTAACAGTTCTGATGTAAGTATTATCATTTTACTATAAAAACTATATATACTATAATATTTTAAATAAAACCTTATGTAAATCTTTCCAATTTCAGGATTTTGATTCATGGTTTAATACAAATGCTGCATTGGGAGACAATCAACTAGTATCACGACTACATGCCGTTTTAAGGCCTTTTCTCCTTAGGCGTTTAAAATCTGAAGTGGAAAAGAAACTTAAACCAAAAAAAGAGGTGAAAGTATATGTTGGACTAAGTAAAATGCAGAGGGAATGGTACACAAAAGTATTAATGAAAGATATTGATGTGGGTTAGTATGACTTAATAAGCAATTGACTTTTCAATTTTTTTTTCTTTACAAAAGTTGACTTGACTTACATATGTTTCATTTTCTAGTAAATGGGGCTGGAAAAGTAGAAAAAATGCGATTGCAAAACATTCTTATGCAGTTACGTAAATGCTGTAATCACCCTTATCTATTTGATGGTGCTGAACCTGGTCCACCTTACACTACAGATGAGCATTTAGTGTATAATTGTGGTAAGCTAGCTATTCTCGACAAGCTATTGCCAAAACTTAGAGAACAAGACTCAAGAGTACTGATATTTTCTCAAATGACAAGAATGTTGGATATTTTGGAAGATTACTGCCATTGGAGACAATACAAGGTACCTAAGTAGGTTTCGTGTCATATCAGTTATGTGTAATCCCTTGAATTATTTTATATAAATATAAGTGTATAAATTTATCTACAAAATCAGTTTACAAGTTACACTCATAAATGCTAATGCTTACCATTTGAAATCAATGTGGCTCTCAACATATCATTTTTTCCTTTTTTAGTACTGTCGTTTAGATGGTCAGACACCACATGAAGACAGGAATCGACAAATTGAAGAGTACAATGCAGAAGGCAGTGAGAAATTTGTTTTCATGTTGTCAACCAGGGCTGGTGGACTGGGTATCAATTTAACATCGGCTGATGTTGTTATAATTTACGATTCAGATTGGAATCCACAAATGGATTTGCAAGCTATGGACAGAGCTCATAGAATTGGACAAAAAAAGCAGGTATAGATATTTCAAAATATAATATCAATGCAAGTTAACATTACATGGCAAGATGGTTTCAGTGCTGCCAATGCTACGGCAATTACCGTGTTATACGGCTTTTAAGTCAGAAAATCACTAAATCTACTGGCTATGGCCTTCTCTCTAAAGCCGTAGCAGAATCTATGGTTTTTGCAAGTTCTACAATTAATAAATTTATCGCTTAGTCTATCCATTCATTCATTCATGCATCTATTGAGCATTTGCTCTTAGACTAGGTATACAATTTACCAATCAATGTTTCGACCATAGGTTTATTTGAAAAGTCTGTTGGGGGGAGAGGAATGACACAACCCCACAGTGGATGCTTTTCCTTAGAAACACGGCTTTTTACATAACTGACATGGCAGGCGGCAACACTGGATGCTGTTTATTCAATGTTTAAAATTATATTATTGTTTGTCAGGTGCGCGTATTCCGCCTCATCACCGATAACACAGTAGAGGAGAAAATTGTGGAACGCGCTGAAGTTAAGCTCCGATTGGATAAGTTAGTCATACAATCAGGCAGATTAGTAGATACTAAAAATCAACTTAACAAGGATGAAATGCTCAATATGATCCGACATGGTGCAAATCATGTATTTTCTTCAAAAGACTCTGAGATCACTGATGAAGATATTGATACTATACTGGCTAAAGGGGAAGTCAAGGTAATAAATAGTTTTAATATGTGGTGACCAATTGAATGTTATCAATGTCAAGGATAATTCATAAATAAATATTTTTAACAGACTGAGGAACTTAAACAAAAGTTGGAAAGCTTGGGAGAGTCATCACTAAGAGCGTTCTCCATGGACACACCAGGTGCTACAACAGATTCAGTGTACCAGTTTGAAGGTTTGTACCTACTCTTTTAAATGTTACTACTTCATCAGCTTGTTGCAGCCCACTACTGGACTTAAGACCTACTTCACAATAGTTTAACAGGCCTGAAGACTATGCCAATGATCTCGACAAGCAGGTTGGATATAGCAGTCCCTAGAAATGTTTAGGTGAATCAGAGAGTTTGAAGGTTGCCTGGAAGAGATCGCTTGTAGCAATAAAGCTGCCTTTGCCCACTGTATTGTTTTTTATATTTTTGTATTTGTATTTATTTCATTGTGCGCAATATAAATAAATAAATAAAATGGATATCCACTGATATTCACACAGCGCCATCTAGTCCCAAGTTAAGCGTGAAGCCTGTATTATGGGTACTAAACAACAGATAAACATACTTATATACATTTTTTTTGTAAATACATACATATTATACATAGAAACACCCAGACCATTACAAACAGACATGTTCATGCACACAAATGTTTGTACTGCCCAAGGATCGAACCCGGAACCCTTGGTGTTGCAGTCGACCTCTCAACCGCGACACCAAATGGGTCGTCAAGCAATGATGAGTCTATCTATCTATTTTTTTATGCCACCTGTAGTAAAAGTATGGTTACATTTGAAATAATTAGTAATATTTGTTATGCCTTTATTATATCTTTCAAAAATACTACCTGTTTAACTAGGTGAGGACTACAGGGAGAAGCAGAAAATAATTCCACTGGGCAGTTGGATAGAGCCACCTAAACGTGAACGTAAAGCTAATTACGCTGTGGATGCGTACTTCAGAGAGGCACTTCGTGTCTCTGAACCCAAGGCGCCCAAGGTACAGGTAAATAAGTGTAAAGAGCTAAACGGAGGTTTGCCGCCCAGCCTGCTCATTGGTATTATGGTGATTTTGTAGATTATTCATCATTTATTACATTTATTAGCTCTTTATACTATTGTATATGTATTGATATTTTACTATTTATTATGTGTAAAAACTGCATGTGTCTATACATACTATTGGTAATATTTAACCCTTTGACCGCCAATGACGCCTTAAGGCGCCAGACACATTTCTTTTGTGTCTGGATTCCCGGCGCTCAATGGGTTAGTAATATATTTTATACTTACAAAATTATAGCCATTTTTAATATATTTCTTGATGGTTCTCATTAGCTAAAATCTATAAGAAAAAATATTTTCCCTTTTGTTTTAAAGAAAACATTATACATTTGTTATTTTTTTCAGTTTAGTAATTCCTTTAATGTTTGATTTGTCAGAATAAAATGTTTATTTACTTCCATTACATATTCAAATTGTTGGAAAAGCTTTATGGGTACCAGTAATATTTATTATCAATAATATAAGTATATAATATATATATAGTATATAATATTATATAATAGCATCTATAATACACACAATATATCATATCATGTAGTATTGGCACACAATATATCATAACATGTAGTTTTGATCCTTGTAATATTTGACTTGGTGCTTTATGTGTCACCAGGCCCCAAGACCACCTAAGCAGCCAATTGTGCAAGACTTCCAGTTCTTCCCTCCGCGACTCTTCGAGCTTCTGGATCAAGAAATCTATCACTATAGAAAAACATTAGGGTACGAAAGTTAATACAGAGCTTAGTACAGTAGTGTTGAATTCATGCCCCATTATTATTGGGATAGAACACATTGAATTTTAAGCGCTTTTTTCTTAGATTGTATAGGATGCAGGTTGAATAACCTGATTGTCTACAAAGAACAAACTCACACCTAAAATATCTTTATTCAAATATTTGTTTTACAGACACTAGTTTGAATCGTCAAATGTTATTATTATATTTTTATGACTACCACCAAAAAGCTTATTTATCTTATTATCAGGTATAAGGTGCCCCGCAACCCTGAACTTGGGCCCGATGCCGCAAAGATACAAAGAGAAGAACAACGTAAAATAGACGACGCGGAGGCGCTCACAGAAGAGGAAATACAGGAGAAGGAACAATTGTTAACTCAGGGTACTGGTTAATTGTCAATTTTGCTACTACTTTAAGTTTAAACAAACTGTACAAATGAGGTTTTTTTTTTATTACAGGATTCACAAATTGGACAAAACGAGATTTTAATCAGTTCATCAAAGCAAATGAGAAATATGGCAGAGATGACATTGACAATATTGCAAAAGATGTTGAGGGAAAAACACCTGAAGAGGTAGGTAAAATAGTGGTTAAGTATGATAAAATTTATATAATTATAGCGCCCATAAAATGTTTACAGTTTTAATGAACAAACTTTCTTATCATATTCTCATCCTTGAAACCTTTCAGGTTATGGAGTATTCAGCAGTATTTTGGGAGAGATGCCATGAATTGCAAGATGTCGACAGAATCATGGGGCAAATCGAAAGGGGTGAAGCCAAAATTCAAAGGAGAGCCTCTATAAAGAAAGCTTTGGATGCTAAAATGGCTCGGTATCGGGCACCCTTCCATCAATTGAGAATATCCTATGGGACAAACAAAGGGAAAAATTATGTGGAAGAAGAGGACAGGTATTATTTTTTAAAATTATTATTACAACTTTATTTGTTCGAAATGACGTTATTCATTTCGTATTCCAAGGCTCATTGTCGATCAATAAGGGGTCCTATATTTTACGTGGGTATTTTTATTTATTTTGTGCTTTGGCGTCCAGGCCACGGCAATGCGTTTATAGAGTGGCTTCAGAAGGTTAACATCCACCAATCCGCATTGGACCCGCGTGGTGGGCCCAATCTCCCCATAGCTATGCTGTGCAGAAAGGCCTGTGCCCTGCAGTGGGCCGTTATAGGCTGACGATTATGATGATGTATGACTAGCTAATACGAAAGCGCTAGCAATTTTTACGCACTCTTATACTTATACTATGATCGCATCGTGGAACTTACGATTGCGAGTCGCCCTATGTATGCAACGCTGATTTTAATCCTAGGAGTCCTGTAATTCCTAGCCAAACTGTTTATAATAGAAACTGTATTTTTAAAGTTTTATATGTTGTCTGTTTTTAAGTCAAGTTTTAGATGAAATATTTTTGTTTAGATTCCTAGTTTGTATGTTGCACAAGCTGGGTTTCGACAAAGAGAATGTTTACGAAGAGCTGCGCGCAGCCGTACACGCTGCTCCACAGTTTCGCTTCGATTGGTTCCTCAAGTCTCGGACAGCAGTCGAATTACAGCGCAGGTACTAATATTCAACAGTTCACAAATTTTTATAGTTACTAACATCTTCCTTAAAATATCTTCCTTATGTGGACATCCACATAATGGAACATATTTTGAAAATACTTAATTGTTGGATAAATTACTGTAGTCTGATGGATAGATGTGTAGGACATGGTTGAGCAGATCTATACATTTTCACAATATTACAGAAACCATATTCAAGATTAAAATAAAGTAAAATAAATAGCCAATTTGACGACCCATTTGGTGTAATGGTTGAGATGTTGGCTACTACACCAAGGGTTCTGGGTTTGATTCCCAGGCAGTGCAAATATTTGAGAGCATGAACATGTCTGTTTGTATTGATCTGTGTGTTCTCTGTGTATTTCCAAAACAATGAATTTAAGTATGTTTATCGGTTGTTTATTACCCGTAATACAAACTTCACGCTTAATATTATTTATTCATTTAAGTGCAACAAAAAATATTTATGTGTGTCTTATTCGATTGTTTCTTGTTTTTAGGTGTAATACACTTATTACTTTAATTGAAAGAGAAAATCAAGAATTAGAAGAAAAAGAGCGTGCTGAAAAGAAGAAAAAGAGCGGAAGCGCAAATCAAAATACTCCAGGTGGGAATGCGACAGGAAAAGGAGCAAATGCAGGCAAGCGTAAAGCTGAAAACACTCCCGATAATGCACAAAAACAAAAGAAAAAGAAGAAATGAAATCAAATGAGTAAAAGAAGATTGGTCCTAGTTGCATAATGCCGACAAGCCACAACAACATTAAACAGAAATTGAAATACCTAAATATGGCTTTATTAATCCATTTTTTAAACAGCTCTTTTGAGCTTATTTACATCTATGAAGATATAATATGAAACCTGGTGATATTGATTCATGAGTGGTAATCGTAATAAACAGTGTGTGTGTACCTTTTTTAAATTATGCAGTGGGAGATTTTATTTTTTAAAAATATATGTTTAATTCCAACTTATCAGAAGAAACTATTAATAAAAATTTCCATTTAGAATAAAGTTGATGTTAAAAAGTAATTGAACTGATTCTATTTCTTAAATGCATCTTGTTTTGTTCACAAAAGTTTTCTTAAAAATATCTGGATTTATAATTTAAAACCAAAATAAAGTGTTCCAAAATCTGGATATTGTTTTATTAGTATTATTTTATTTCCCCTATTCAAGGAACTTTAGATCAATATGTTTCGCACCCATCTTGCTAAATTAGCTCGTAAGACGCCAGCATCCTATTGGCCGACTAGACTAGACCGATAGTTGTTTGAACTAAATCACTGCGTTTAACACCTTGGCGTATTAAAAGTAAACAGTTTTGAATTTACTGATGAAGTAGTAAGATTGGTAGTCACCAAGTTATTCATTAGACGATTGGACCTATAGTTATTAACTAAATCACACTGCGTTTAACAGCTTGACGTATTGATAGTTAATTTTTGAAATTACTTATGAAGTAGTAAAATTGGTAGTCACCGATTTATTCAAAATTATTACGTTTTCTTTTTACAATTCAATATACTTCAAGGTCTTTCGATTCTGATTAGTTACCGAAATTGAGAGGCCGGCGAAAAGGGTGGTTTATTCAGTAAACCTCTTTTACACGTCCCTTCATATCGACTTAGAGCTACCTTCAATCTCGCAATACCTAAGTTAGCGTCTAACTAAACGCTTTTTCGACTCGGCAATAGCGCATTTAAACACGCTCATTGTCTCCTCTGCTGAAACAGCAGCTAATAATAATGTCTCTCCTTGCGCGCGTAAACGTCGGCGTCCACGGGACTTGCTAGACGACCCACGGTTGCCGAAAAAGCTAAGAAATTAAATCGCTAAGAATATAAACTCACAACCGAGGTTTCGCCCCCGCCGGCGGAGGCCTTCGCTTCATCGCGAGTCCTCGTGCGTTCGCTCAGTCCCTATTCGCATAACCAGCATGTACCGAGCCACTTTTCTCCCCAAACATGTCAGGCTACCAATTTGACTAAAGAAAACGTTTATCTTCGAGGGCTATTATCGATGATTTAAATTAGTTACGTTCATTGCGACTACTGGAAATAATAAAAATAATTGATACAAGAACTCCTGCTACGACGGCATCATAATCACGTCGCTTGCTTCATAATGATTAGGAGTGTGCACGTGCTTTTGATGTTGTACTCTTTCTATGACGTGTTATTAAGGTCAAAATCAATCAAAATTTATATAATTTTACATTCTACGTATAACAATATACCACGGTACAAATCATAGAATTATGACTAAAGCATGATTATGTCTTTATGGTTCCTAGGTACAAATATATGTTAATTTGTGTCATAGCGCTCAGACATTTTTGGTTGACGTATTTTCGTAATTGCATTAGTTTATTGTTGATCTAAGATATAACTCAGGCTATCTGGACAAATCTTCAAATTAGGATGAATAATAAAAATAATAAATAAATTAAGTATGGAAAAAAATAAAATGATAAATATCTTTGAAACTACTGAAAGTTTCTGCGTCACAAATTCAGGTTATCATTTTCGTCTCCGTCACTAAAATTTGAGCGTATTTCGGAGGCCGTAGACCACCAGGCAGCGGAGATACATGTGTCCAGCCAGCTTGAATTTGGAGTTTCCGCACATTCAGTTTTTGATCGATTTCACGTAAACCATTATATGTAACGCCGTAAATCAAACGTTATTAGCGTCACAAATTCCGTCACTAAATCTTAGTAAAGGATCCATATTCGAAAACGCTCCCATTATTGAGATTCATGAGGTGCCAGCCAGAAGTTTTATACGTAAAATCAAGCTGGTTGGACACAGATTTTTGCATTTTTGTACCAAACTGCTGTACGTACCACCAAACTTTTAGCTCCATGCTTGTCACAGATTTATGTGACGCACGTTGATATGCAAAAAGTTGTCAAAATCACTTCCGTTCAGGAGATTGAGAGACCAGCGAAAAGTGCGATTTCAAGCTCTCTGGACACGTTCTCTATCAATTATCTAAGGTTCTGTAGCGTAACAAATTCTGAAATAAGGGTGCTTGGCCGTCACATAAAATGCTCTATCGACCTACAAAAAATCATCCTAATTTGAAGATTTGTCCGGACAGCCTGAGCTACATGATCTAAGCCGTAAAGGAAACATTAAAAATATATTAGAGAAATGTTAATACTTTATTGGATCAAAATGTATACATGACAGCACTACATACTACATTAAGAAAAGACAATAGTAGTCATTTTTAAACACTAGTGATTAAAAAAGGTTCGTTAAATTTAATGTGGTGCAATTTTAACATGCATTTTAAATAGAAATAATTTGCAGTGGGATATTAATTATAGGAAAGTTTTTGATAGGGTCACTTCTAGAGAACTACTTGCCTACCAAATTCTGCTGTTTGTTTACACGAAGTTTCAGTATTATTTTATTTTGGAATTCTTAAAATTATGTGACTTACCATTTTAAATTCTAACTGTGAACATGTCAAAGTAAAGTTAACAATATCAAATATATAGTTAGAAGACATACAACTGCATTTGTAAATGGTTAATAGGCTAATGAGATTGTAAGCATACTATAATTATTATCATTGTAATAAATTTTGATTTAGGTACTTAGTTTAATTTTTACAAGCTATTTTATCTGTTTAATAACACAGCTTTTATGACTATCAGTTCTTACTTATAATAATTAGATAATGTTAATCAAATAAAATATCTTTAATACCTAGTAAAACATTTTCAGTGCAGTTCAACATAAACTTTCTAACTTACTAGAACCTTTTCGCATTTGTCAGGTACATAACATAATCACATTTTAATACGAGTTCACTCTGTGAGATGGAACACTTGCGGTTGCGGAGTCAGACTTGTCACACAATCACTAGATCAGGACGAATTACCATTCTCACCATTATCTTGAAAGTTGTTGACATTTGTTGTGAAAGGGGCACCCAATCCATAGAGATGGCCACTGGTGCTCTCGATATTGCCATCGAAAAATATCTAAAAAACAAATCACTCAGTAGAATTCTCAATGAGTAAACAATATTTTATTATATGTAAGTAACAAATCTGATGAATTTCAAATGTTTTTAAACTTCCTATTAAATGTCATGCTGGTCTTGTTTAGTTAGGACATTGCAGACAACATCTGACTGTTCAAAAAGAAACAGGATTCCGTGATTTGATGGGTATGTTAACGGCCGGTCATTTGTGTGCATGAACATGTCTGTTTGTAATAGTCTGGGTGTTTTCTATGTATAATATGTATGTATTTACAAAAAAAATATATAAGTATGTTTATCCGTTGTTTAGTACCCATAATACAGGCTTCACGCGTAACTTCGGGCTTGACGGCGCTGTGTGAATGTCAGTGGATATTTATTTATGTGGGAAGGACTGTTCCTGCAGTAGGACGTTATATGCCGATGCTATCAAACCAGACAAAAATACTACTATTTGTTGTCACCTTGGGCATCCCCACAAATGGTACTCAAGCTTACTACATTAGATTTTTGTAAGACAAGATATAACTGAAAATAGAATAGCCTGTAAAACACTGGCATTTGTCATTACTTCTTTAATTTTAAAGAATGCCATTCCAGTTAGATGTGAGTCTGAACCAGCTTGATGTTGTGGCCCAACACGACGTAATTCAAGTTGATCAGCAACTTCTTGCAGCCCACCCTTTAGATTCTTGCACAATTTCATCAAGTACTGGAACAAAAATAATTAATTTTAATCACTTTTACATACATAGATCAGCAAATAATTTTATATTTAGAAATGGTTACTCACTTTAACATCATAAACTGTAGGGAAATACATGCGGAGACTATCAAAGAAATCATTTTCTTCTTGAGGTAAATTTTGATCTGTCAGAAGTTTCAATAAATAGCCAAAATCATATCCAGAATGAAAACTCAGCCAGTTTATGTTGTCCATCAACACAATCCCTAAAAAATAAATGATAATACTAATTAATAACACAATTTTTTTTTTAAATTTTTTTGCTACTTTCCTTTACTGTTCCTGTTATGCAGACTTTATTATTTTCTTATTATCTATTTTAAGACCTTTGTGATGCGATTATAGACGAAGAAGTACTTAACCAAGGAAAAAATGATACAATATTTTGGTTACATATTATTAAGAGATACTATTATATAAAAGCAATGTGGTACTTTTTTTTCGGCTACTCTTACATCTTGGCATAAAGTGGTCAGTCTGCTTGATATATTTTCAAATAAATATACGCGGTTGTAAATAGCATGGGCAGACACTCACAACACACAATAGATGAATCTATTGTTTACACGCAAGCTACATTCGAGCGGATAAAGAATTTATGCCCTCCATTATCCAAGCAATCAAAACGAATTTAACGAATAACAGTGTAATCTCACTAATCTGGTACTATTAAGAATCAGAGGATGCCAGATTATTGAAATATTTGGATTATGGAGAAAAACTAATAGGTAAAGATAAAATACAGCATTTTAAACAGGGAGTGTATGTGTTGTATTCAATTAATGTGTTGGTACATTTGTAATTAAGTAGTTTCAATTTAATCCTTAATTTAGGTCTACACAGCAGCAGCAGAGGGTGACAGAGTAGTGAGATAATACTGAATATATTTTTAATTGTATATATGTTTACAATTAAAACTATAGAAATATTTGGTCTTCTGGTAGTGCACAGATGGATTAATTGTAACTATTGGCAAAAGTATAAGAGACCTAACATCTCTGGTGTCAGGTGCAGTGTGGCATTGATGTAGAATAATAACTGTCTTTCAGTTGTTGGTCTCCTTTAATGCCATTGACATGGTCAGGCATATCACTTACCATCAGTTGTTTTGGCTGTTGTGTACAATATGACTTAAAAAAGTCATTATGTAGAAATTTACCTGACGACATTAGCAGTTCTGCAAATTCCAGAGGTTCAATACCATGCTCTTCATGCTCCCTAAATTGTAGTCCTGAATTTTGTAATAAATCAATGGAATCTTGCGCATACATATCCTCCCTAGAAAACAACATCAAATATTTACTTGATACTCATTTTATGCCGAGTGTACTTAAATAACATAAATAATACTATTAAAATATACCTACTTGAAATAATAATGCTGTCATCATGGATTCATGGTACCACATACCAATGCATAAAACACATTATCTTTGCAACTTATATTTTTATGATATAAATTATTATTAAATATACATTTAAGTGTTATCAACCTATGAGACCTATATACAGCAATGGACTGGGATAGGTTGAATAAATAGATAGATAGAAGTGTTATCAATATCATTATGGCACTTACTGTAGATTGAACTTAAAGTTGAATTGCCATGTAGTACACCCAGGAGGAGTCTTGCCACTTCCATCCATAAATGTAAGGCCTAGTTGTATAATTCTTAAGAGATCAACATTACACCTAAAATATAAAATGATTAAAATGTGATAAATAGATGTTAATTATTATTTTATGTTTCAGTACACAGTACAGTAGTTTAAAAATATACCTCAATAATTGGTACTGGTAGTCAGCAGTAGATCTGAATTCACCAATCGGTCTTGCAACTACGCCCGGGAATTCTGTGTCCATGGCAACCCAATGAAATTGTTTTACAACCTAAAGTAATAAAGAGCAATATTTAAAGGCATGCATTAAGACACTATACTTGACAAAGTTGAAAAGAAGGTAAAAGGTTATAGTTTATTATAAGTGTTCTAGAAAGCGAAAAAACATTAATAATGATTTGATAGGAATAGTAAACTTATGTATAACCATCAATACCTGTCTAATAACATGAAATTCTTCATGAAGGTTGTGCTTCCAAACATTTTTTATAGAACAATCTTCTTTAAGCGAACTGGCAATAACTGAACCAAAGCTGGCAGCAGGCATCTTACTTATAATGTTCTTCTTTTTATTGCGTAGAAAATGCTCTCCAGAAAGAATAAAACTTGAAATGCCGGAATTATTTCGGGTTGGTCAAGTGCAAGGCATCAAAAATAAGACAGTAAAGAGAATTTAAAGAGATAAACTGTTTGAAATTTCTGATAACTTTTCAATAATTTTTTGGCCTACAAAGCATTAAATAATAAAAAATATTAATATTGAAAAATGTTTCACAGAACACTGGACCAAGAACGAAAATGATATGACAATGACAGACAACTGACATTACTAATTTTTTATTTGTTCCATTTGGAACAGGCTAAGATCAAAAACCTGACTTCTCATTAGTTGTCTTTTTACTTAATTAATGAGGTTGAGTGGTAATAATGATGAGTGATGACCTGTTCACGAAAACTTAATGGTTAATAATATTACAGTATTTAAAAAAAACGATTAAACACAAATTTGAACAAATAAAACTAAACTGACGATATAACAATAACACGATACGACACTTCACTTTCCCGCCAAGAAGAAAGTCCCTCCCTGACTGAACTATAATAACAGCTCGCTCACTAAATTAAAATTACGGAATTTTATATTTATATTGTCGAATTCTCATAAACTCTTTGCTGACAGCTACAAGTGATAAATGGTCGTAGAAATTTTAAAATGAAGTTTAATACTGCTGTGGTCACACTTACGGTAAATAACATAAATAGCATTTACGGTAAACATCTGGCGCCCGCAATAATAGAACCAAAGACATTATCTGCGAATAGAACCGATGGCGGATGGGGAGAAAAAGTTCTCGAGTGGCGTCCGCGTAAAGGAAAACAAAGCGCAGGCCGACCCCCAATCAAATGGACTGATAACCTGGGTAAGGAGACGGGGAGCAGATGGATAGAAGCAACTGCAAGGGATCAGTCCGCGTGGAAATCATTAGAGGAGGCCTTCGTTCAGCAGAGGATATTTTAGAGTATAATGATGATACTACTGCACTAGACTATTGTTGATACTTTTGCTTTAGTGCTGCCACCCGATATTAATAATAGCTAAAGGTGAATGTCATTGCAGATAACATGAACCGTAAATTTAAATTTCCTAGGAAATTTAAAAAATGATATGTAGGGTTCTACATTACAGATAAATTGTATTATTTTACGCCTCTATTACTCGACTCCGAGCTCTATTACTTAGATAAACAATAAACTGACTGGATACATTCACTTAAAAAGTGTCAGCGACAAAATTCTGATCGCGTCATTTGGGCAGAATTTTCATTCATAATCACGTCGCTTGTTACATGTCATAATGGCATAGTATTATGCTCATATGCTTTTTTACCCAAATAAAAATTAGAATGAATCAATTTATGTACTAAATATAACAATAAGTTAACGTGTGTGTCAAGCGGTTAGGACATTTTTTTGTTGATATTTCCTCGTGAATGTGCATCTAGTTAATTTTGTTGTTTATCTAAGCTTCTCTATTATTAATTTGAAACGTCTTGTGCTAAATTTATAAATTTACGAATATCCATACGCTAGATTATTAAAGTTTTGATCAGTCACAGAAGATACGTTTCTTCAAAATGCGGCAAATAATACACTGCTCTATGTATCTATATAGACAGTGGCAATGCTTGTGTCCATAGACTATGGTTAAAATTCCTAGGAAATTAATAAATTGCATTTTTAAATTTTCCGGTGACGTGTACATTGTTAAGGTTTCGCAAGTTCGTTTCCTGTTTTTAATAACATGAACATTGACAATGAAATGAAATTAAAGATCTGCATCCTGCTGTATCAAGTATATGCCACGAGTTTTTTTTGGTTTTGACTAAGTACATATTTGTCGTATGTGACAAGAAGTTTAGCCTAGCCTATTCAACCTATCGCAGTCCACTGCTGGACATAGGTCTCCCCCATTTCGCGCCAGATATCCCGGTCCTCCGCTTTTCTCATCCAGCCTCCACCAGCGACCTTTCGCAAGTCGTCGGTCCATCGGGCCAGAGGGCGTCCTACGCTAACAAGAAGTTTAATATAAACTATTTTTTTAAGGGTTTTAAAATGAAAATCTATCAAATGTGTTCAAAGATTCTATTAACTATACACCTTTGATAACTGTAAAAAATAATGAAATAAAGGTGAAAGGAATTATTCCACAAGATATTCTTAATCCATGAATAACACAGTAAATCAATGTTTAAATCATGGACGTATAAAAAAATACGGTGACATATGTCATTAATACAAAAATATTGTCCCTGAAATGACGGGTGCTCTCTGTCATTTGAAAAAAATAATTCCTGATTTTCCTTATTGTAAAATTTCGGTATTGTCACCATTTTACTACACTATGCATGTATTTTCACACATTTTTGTTGTCCGCGAGACTCCGTCCGTATTTTTTATACGTCTATGGGTTAGATATAAAAACAAAAATGTTCGAATAGTAAGTACAAATACTAATATAAACATACTAATTAATAATGGAACTATAAAATTCATTTTATTGCAAAAATATGATTTAAACATTGTCATATAATAATACAATAGCATTCTGTATAAACATGATTGATTATCGAAATTGGTAAAAAGAATATAATAAATAAAATTTTATCAATAAAACACTAAATCAATGGTGATAGTAGTGTAGACATTACAATTTTATATGCAAACATAAACTAAAAGAATTCCATTTGAAATTCAGTAAGTCTAGTTTGTTCATTATGTACACTGCACTAAAGTAGTGGTTGTGGTGTTGGTAAGTCACTCTGTGGGGGAAACTCATCTGGCGAACAGCTACGCCTACCCACACACAAAGGTTCTCTCAATCAAGATGAGTTTCCATTTTCACCATTATCTTGAAAGTTGTTCACATTCACTGCGAATGGGGCTCCTAGCCCATATAGGTGACCACTCGAATTTTCAATGTTGTCATCAAAGAATATCTGAAATAAGAAACAATATTCATGTAACAGAATCTGTGGCCGTGAGAGCTGACTGATGTACTGAATGACTTACAAAAGGTTGCTGGTAGAGGCTTGATGAGAGAAGCGAAGGAACAGGATAACTTATGCAAAAAAGGGAAGATCTATGTCCAGGACTGAACTATGCCCTCCTAATGAAGAGTGCAATATGTCAGGTTTTTGGGCAAATTTACTTAAGACCTTTGTATTTTTTATTGTTTGTCATAATGTATAAATGGATTAAGATAAAGTCTTAAGTCCATTTGCCCTAAATACACGACTTATTGCACTCTTCGTTAGGAGGGCAGAAATGCGATAAGTTAAGACAGAGAAATTATTACTTCCTTATTGAGTAGAGCATATTTCTTTAACCAACCTTATAATGTTCCCAATTAATGAATTTGTGGTAACATGTTGTTTGCAATAGTTTTATTGGTTCCCTGATGTAATATACTGATATATAACTATCATCTAGAGTATTTCGTGATATACTCTCAGATGTTTCAGATCTCAAAATAAGAATATAAAACATATTAAAGCTACATACCTCTTTTATTTTAAAGAAAGCCATGCCTGTCAGATGTGAGTCAGACCCAGCCTGATGTTGTGGTCCAACTCGCCTCAATTCTAGTTGATCAGCTACTTCTTGCAAACCTCCCTTTAAATTTTTGCATAATTTCATAAGGTACTGTAAATAAATCAACATAATTTTCTATAGATCCAATAATATAAATAAACAATCTTATTAATTTGGTTTGTTCTTCTTTAATATGATCAGTGGAACCTTAAATACATTGTAACTGTCCCTTTAAGTGTTTGAAACCACCTCTATAATAGGCAAAGACGAATCTAAATGTGCAGAATAGAGAATCAAAGAAAAAAACAAACATGTACTTCATTCAGTAATTATTTAAACATCAGTGGTTCAATGGTGTGGACTGTTGCCTTTCGATCTAGAGGGCGCAGGTTAAAATCCTGCCACATACCAATGTTTATTCGCAATTAAATGAATGTTATCCAACACTCTTCCAGAGAAAGAAAACATTGTGAGGAAACCTGCTCACGCCTGCCAAGAAATACAAAGGTTGTACATGCAGTCGGCCAATCCGCACTGGGCTCACGTGGACAACTAAGGCCTATACCCTTTACGGGTAGACTTGTGCCCCACAGTGGGGACGTTTAATGGGCTGATAATTATTTATTTGATGGAATAAAAACATAATTATTACCTTTACATCATACACTGTTGGAAAGTACATTCTTAAACTTTCAAAAAAGTCGTTTTCATCCTGAGGCAAATTCTGGTCCGTCAGCAACTTAAGCAAATATCCAAAATCATACCCTGAATGAAAACTCAGCCATTTTATGTTGTCTATAAGGACAAGTCCTGAAATTTATAATAAATGTTTAATAAAAAAATTATGGCCTGTGAAATATTTTATTTTAATTAGTTTTATTTACATAGATATTAATAAAACAAAATTGAAGATGTCTTCAATACAGCCAAAATTAGCAGGCAAGATAAAATTTTAAGTTCAATGTGATGTTTTAACATAAGTCAATTAATTATGTCTACTATACCTGATGACATAAGTAGCTCTGCAAACTCCAAGGGCTCAATGCCATCTTCTTCATGTTTTCTAAATTGCAGCCCAGAATTCTGTAGTAGATCAATTGAATCCTGTGCATACATGTCCTCTCTGTGAACAAATAAATAATTTATAATTTCCTGAAACATTTACGACAATGGCAAAAATGTCAAAGACTATACAAAGAATGGTATTAGTGATTATGTGTTAAATGGTAATACTTAAGGAAATGCAAATTTGTTACTTACTGCAGATTAAATTTAAAATTAAACTGCCATGTTGTATATCCCGGTGGTGTTTTACCATTTCCATCCATGAATGTCAGGCCAAGTTGGATAATTCTCAGAAGATCTACATTACATCTGTAAACAATAAGAATCTCAATAAAGTACTGGAATAAATTTAAAGCAATTGACAACCTAATGCAATTCCTGCTCTAACAGCAGTGACTAAACAAAGTTTGTCAGTGGCTGGTTTTTATTTTTAGGTAGTCAAACAAGTAGACAGATCCTGAAGGTGATACTCCCACTGATGGAGTTGTCCAATATGTAAAAGCAACTGTTAAGAATGGTTCTAGACTGGAACCTTTTTCCTTTTATCTTTTGCCTCCCCTCGGAGGCAAAAGATAAAAGGAAAAGGTTTATTATATAATGACAGTTCTCTATGCATACCACCCTTAAAAACTATGTTGCACTTAAAGATAGTATGCTTTAAGATAATATTTACCTTAAGAGTTGGTATTGATAGTCTGCTGTGGATCTGAATTCTCCAATAGGCCTTGCCACCACACCAGGAAACTCTGTATCCATTGCAACCCAATGGTATTTTTGGACTACCTACAAGTATAATATTTTTAACAGAATTCAGGCTATAGACATTTAAATGTTAAATAAAATAATGTCATTAAATATGTAAATGAATGATTAGGGAATATATTTGTGAATTTTAAGTTTATTGACATACATAAGATGAAACTAACAAATAAATTGTTATGACAAAATTAAACATAATTAATGTATTTCTAAGAGGTCCATTATTTTAATTATGATATAATTTATGATTTTAAGTGTGTAGGCCCTCAATTAATGAGCAAGGAAAATCTTCCACAACCTAGATTTTCTATTGTTTATCTTGCAGTAATGATTGTGTGTTAACTTGCCTGTCTTATAATTTGGAATTCTTCATGCAGGTTATGGTTCCAAACATCTTTTATCCCACAATCCCCATTGGCTGGTAACTGTGCTAACGAACCGAAACTGGCTGCTGGCATCTGTAATGTAAGTGATAACGCATTTTGTAATGACAACAATTATTTATTATGATATTTTTAGAAAATCTATCAAATTAAAATTAATGCTATATCGTTTTCACATACGCAATCGCAATTGAAAAGGCTTTTATATTGAACAAATAAGAATGTGCATTTAATTCAGAAAAGTTGATTTTCGAGTCATATCATTTGCCAACATCTTGGCGCGTATTGTACTTTTGCAAGTTATCTTACCTTATAGCGATTGCTTGCTTCTGATTGAGAAGATTCTTTCGACCTTAGAGACGCCGTGATTTTTTTATAACAAATGTAGCAACTTTAAGAAAAGAAAACTAAATCTTGTTGATAAAAAACTGTATGTAGGTTATATCAAGAACGTATTCCTAACACTAAGTTTTGTAACATTTTACAATGATCGTTTTATCCTATATGCACCAATAATGGACAATTTGATTGGGTCTTTAGAGTTCAACTAGCGCTTTGTCTATTATTATTTAAACCTTGATTATGATACATGTTTTTAACATTAATTTACAAATAAACTACCTGACGCAACAACACAACACGCACGCACACAAAGAAACGTCATTGTCATGAATGTCATGTCACACTTTTTGCTACTGCAAAGACACAGAGATTAAACAGCCAAACCATTCGTATTCATTTGAGGTAAGAATTTGACAAAAATAACCTACATTACGTATTGTGTCCATAAATTAAATTCAATTTCAGTAAATTTAATTTCTCTGAGGTAAGTGGAGATAAGTTTATAAAAATATATATCCTCAGCGCATCAAGCCCAAATAAAGCATTAGCCTGTAATAATATGGATACTAAACAACGGTTACATACTTTTTTTAAAATACATACATATTATACATAGAAAACCCCAGACCAATACAAACAGACATGTCCATGCACACAAATATGTGCATTGCCTGGGAATCGAACCCGAAACCCTTGGTGTAATAGCCGACGTCTCAAGGATTGAAGAGGCAATTGAAGAAGAAGAAGATATCACCCTAATACCGTGGAGCCGAGCGTGGAGCACAGCTAGTATTATATTAAAATTGTTTATATTTTTGTTCTGCAAACCTTTAATTTGGTCATCATATTGCTAGTTTTTTGTTACATTATATTTTACGGAAAGAATGAAATAGAAAATTAGTTAGGTGGTTAGGCGGTTTAGTTTCAAAATAGAACATCTTGGAGAAGAAAATTGATATGCAATCAGGAAACACGAACACGTCAATAATATTTTTAATACATGAACATAAAAACACACTGCAAGAGGTGTGAGTCTCTCTTAGATTGGAGTAAATACGATTTTAATTGAATCCACTCATTCACTAAATCCTCGTCTAGGTCATCTGGATAGTAAAAAATAAATAATATGACGTGCACTTTCCAAATGTTTAGAATATTTTCGTCTTGCAAATCCGAGTGAAAAACTAACGGATACCAATACAGAACATTAGTTTTCATGTGTTAAACTACTTTACTAATAGTTAAACTGCAATCCTACTTTACTAGAAGTTAAAATTCATTTTGACTAGGACTTTGGAAGTGTCTCTCGCGCAAACTATTCAATTTAAAAAAAATGATATTAGAAACCTCAATACCATTTTTTAAAATCTACACATTGATGCCCCACACGTGGGGTTACGAATAAAAAAAAATTGAGTTTCAGTTCAATGTATGGCGAACCAAAATAAAATTTGGGATTTTTTTTCAAGTTTCTTATTAAAACCTAATAGCGGTTCACAGAATACATATTCGTTCAAAGTCTCAATATTGTAGTGCTTATAGTTTTGGGTTGTGATATTCGGACGGACGGACAGATAGACAGACTTCACGAATCTTGATTCGTTTTTTGCCATTTGGCTACGGAACCCTAAAAACATGTATCTGGTCTAAATTGAAACTTTCAAATTTATCGAATTTTTATTTTATTAATTCAATAGAGTTTCCTTTATTCATTCAAAACATTATTTAAAATTTTCATTATGTAGAATAAACTTGAAAATGATATTGACAGACAGTTCAACGCAGTCAGAATTTTTCTCATCTTGATTATGAAGGGGAAGATGAAGTTCTTGAATAGAATGCGGAAGAGATTTTCAAAATAAACTTTTTTATGACACTGTCGTCCAAACTGCCGCCCTAGGTTAAGGCACTTAAACAACATGAGAGCATATTTGGTTTCATCTGCCCCCGACAAGACAAACCAAGCAGGGCAAGGAACTTACCATACATACCTTTCTCGAAGTGTTTCGTCTTAACGTTTTTTGCACTGAGAGTTCAAAAAAACGTTAGATATAGTTTGTTTCCGATGTAACAGATAGTTCATATTCTCAAGATATGATGTCGATAATAAACTTATAAAACATACAAAGTCTCAATAGCTCTTAAACTTTAGATTTATTGATATCTAAAATACGTTGAAAATTAGTATGTTAGTTTAGTATACACCCAACAAAAAAATTAATAATCTTATGATTTTCGACTTGCTAAGATAACCACAATATATGGTTTGCGTTGTGAAAAAGATATCGTTTCGAGGCTTAAAATATTGTTAACAGTGTTGTAAATATTGTAATTAACCTGAAAGCAAAAAAAAAAGGTAACGTTATTAGTGTTTTTTATTTGCTTAATATTCTTCTGTGTTCTTTAATGTGTAGATACACATGGATCTCCAGTCTAGTTCCCAAGGGCCACACTATTCTAGGCCACGGCAGCAGTCGAGTTCAACGGTGGCCGTGTGGCTCTAAAGATCTCTGGGTTCGCCCACAGACCCCGATAGAGGTTAAATATTTATGCGCTATTATACGCAGGATAAGAGCACAGATTAAATAATATAGATAAGAGCTTGTTTTTCATGGCTGTGACGAACTGTCTCGCCTGTACGCGTCGATGACAACCTTCTCGAAGTTTTTCTAGAATATGTTATTTGAGCCCGACGATCCGATTTGTCGGCATATGAGGAGCGGTCTAGCAGGACGATTCAATTGAGCTTGGTTGCATTCGGCAAGTTACGTCAGGTCTTTATGTCAATCATTTCGCATTACTTATTAACGAAATAATTTCAGCAAATTATTGTTTTGTTGAGTCATCCAATCCGCACTGGGCCCGCGTGGACGACTAAGGCCTAATCACTCTATACGGGTAGGCTCGTGCCCCTCGGTGGGGACGTTTAATGAGCTGATGATAATGATGATGATGATTGTTTTCTTTAAATGAGAAATAGCACATAATATAAAGTCTTGAACTGGTCTTTTAAAAAGGCTTATAGTTGTTCAACGTGCTATGGAGGCAAGGAGACTTTGTTAGGCGATTCCCTACGCTATAGGACCCGATATGTAGAGTATGATAATATGTAGAGTAGACATCTGTAAGAAAACCAGAAAAAAAGAAAAAGTGACCGACATAGCCTACAGCACAGGATAAGCAAACTGCTGCATAGCTATGCTGTGCGGAAAGGCCTGTGCCCTGCAGTGAGTCGTTATAGGCTGATGATGTTGACGATTTTTTTGTATGGGATTGTTAGTGAAATAGATCTTAAAATCATTAATCTTTGTTGACAGTTACATAATGTTGATAAATGGCTGATTTATGGATTAATAAGTGAAAATATGTAATCGCGAGCTTTATTCTTACTAGCTTTCCGTTTATCGTGGTACAGCAGATAGAGACTGCGTCTTGGTTAGCGTAGGTAGCGTAGGACGCCCTTCGGCCCGATGGACCAAAGATTAGCGCATGGTCATTGGTGGTAACTGGATGAGGAAAGCAGAGGACCGGGATACAGATATCCCGCCCGCCAGAACGCAGAATGGGGAATATTGGCCAGCAGTGGACTGCGATCAATGGAAGATATACAGGCAAAAACTTTGGGTACCTACTTATAAATATGACACAGGTTGCATAATGCCCACATTTTCTTGCCATAACAGTAATAGCCTTATCGATGAATTTTGGATGATACCCTCTTAACAAGTGGTCACTCGCTAACAACAGTCAAAGCGGTTTTCAATTTGTCTGGTTGTAAAGACGTACTGCATTCTACAAAAAGAAGGTTACGTTGGAATAGAAGGAATATATTTGTGTGGAACCCGCCTAGAGGCAAAGCCAAACTTGCGGCAAGCAAGCCAGTCGTTCGCGTATCATCGCGAGGGATGGTCATATTTACGGGAGCTCGGCGCACCGGACGCACTGCCTCGCTGAAACGATCGTTATCGCTAAAGTTTTACGTGACGCGATTCGAATATAATTTATTTTATTTTGAAAGTCAACAGTATGTGATTTATTGTGATTCTGTTTTATTTTAGTTTTTGTGATTATTTAATTTTGAATGCTGATCGTCGACTCTTGGATTATTGGTAGGTAAATCAGTAATAATTGATGAATTACGCCTTTATTTGAGTTTATTTTATTTTTAAATATCTAATTAAAAATATGAAAATATTTAATCACATTATTTTTACGTAATATTAACTCTTTCTGTAAATAGCTAAAAGCTTTACAAGAAATAAAACGTAATATACCTACGTAAATGAACGTAAATAAACGTTTTTTCCATATCAACTTTTAGTAGAGCCATAACTTCGGATAAATTTTTGACAAAACCTGCTAAGTTTCCCAAACATGTCCTACGTGTAAACTATTCGGAGAGATCACGGCCGCATGTCTTTTGCCGATCGCACAGGGACCCTCATAATAATAACTCATATTACGCCGTACGTGTTCAGGTTTCAGAAATACATTTATCTCAGAGTACCCTTAAGACCTAATCTAACCTTGGCGTTTGTTTAAATTTTGTTAATATAGGTATCTGTCTTAAAAAATATATTTCTATATGAATGTTTCTTTCAGAGGAAGAGGAAAAAGGATATATGGAGAGGGGAAGGGGAATTTTAAACCTCCGGCTACCTCACTCATAGTTTTCTGTAAAACCCTGTCATCACTCTGAACGAGCCGGCTCATTCTTGCTTGCCGAAGCATGGCTTCCCACTCACACTAGCATAGTTCGTGTGTAGAAAAATTATGGCGCACATACGTGACCGTAGAAATTTCACAACACAAAAGGTGTTGTGTAGGCCAGCAAGGAGCAATGGCGTTAAGCCGGCTTAATATTGCGCAAAAGGTCCACATGCGATTTCCAGTTGAGTGAGTTTTGAAAGCGGCTCTCGTACTCATAATTACTCCGGGGTGTGACAGCCAACATTTTTCTATTGCTGATTAGTTATCTGTGGGCGAAGCTTACAAAGATAAAACTAATCGTTATGTTGCCAATTTTGTGAATGTGCATTGTTTACAAGATACCATAGAAATAATGCATTTTATTTATTTTAAGCCTTTTTGTTTTGAAGACAGGGAATGTACTAAAGTTCACTGGGTAGAAAGTGGTTACCTATAGTAGATATAAGTTACATATCTTTATATATTTCGTTGTATATTTTACCGGTGCAGTTACCAAAAAATGCTCCTAGGAGTGATTTGAAATGAGGTAGAAATTACGCAGCTCCTATCTACTAATGATAGGGTATTTTTTAATATTATCTTATTCTTTACTGAACGGACGATCAGCTCGCTCGGTAAGAAATAATTCTCCATCAACATTGCCCTGCGCCTGCGTCACCTGCGACGACAGATGTTAGGTATCTTATCCCCAGTAATTTTACTAACTAAAGTGCCCTCATCCCGAAACACAGAAGTGCAAAACTCAAAAACTCACTCAACTCCATCTCAACTCATATTTAACGGGGCGATATCTGGCACTGCAGTGGTTCCTATCTAGACGATACAGTATCGAGTCTGCCACATAGTCAAGTACCAGTAGAAGATTTGAAAGAAATGGTGATTTAGAGGAACTGAATTAACGTTATAAATAGTAATAGCGTATTTCATGTAGTTAATTCATCGACTTTCCATCCGACCAAATTACCAGTTCAAAACAAAAAGCTTAGCTATCAAAAGAAAAAGGATTATACGCATTTTGTTCCAAGTTTTGTGAAGGTATTTCTTTTGCATAATACTCAGTAATCCTAAAGCTTCCCCAATTTAAATAAGCTATCTAAATTCCCTTCCATTACATTGTGTCTAGGTGAAACGTGACCTGATCCGATTTAAATATTGCCATTTTAAAAGTGTTTACCAGATGTTTTAGAAGTAATAATTGTTCTTTTTGTTGACCTTTCCGGCAAAGCATGTCCTCATTAAGGTTCAATAAAAGTGGAATCAATTCATTGTGGCCGGACAAAATACACATTTTGTCCGGTCTAATTTAACAGAGTTGCAAACAACTTTTTACATACAAGTAAACCATTTTGATAAAAGCTTCAGCCCAAACAAGGTATTGGGTTTCCCGTTTGAGCATTCGTCTTTATGCGATGAGCGTTTCGTTTGGAATGAAAATTACCGGTTAATAGGTTTGTAAATATTTGTGTTTCGTATTGTTACGTTTTCATTGTACGATAACGATATACGTACAGGCAGTTGGTTCAGAGCCAATGGTATTTGGGACAATCTGATGAATAATAAAAATACTCGATTTAACGAAGCACACAACCATTCTTTTTTTTAAAGTAATGTTTATAACTATATTTTTTAATAATTTAAAGTATTGGGGATTTTATAATTTACATTTTAATCAATAAATCAAGATATGCGAACGGTGCCACCACAGTTTTAAGATTGTATTCTTAAATCTGTGTGTGCTACAATTTTTGTTATAGGATCGTAGCACCGTAATATAATAAAAAGCGATGAACTCATATTATATTTCATACTATTTTATTAGATAGAGCAGTCTTTCAACAATCTAACGGAAATATTAAGGTCATAACAATTTATTAACACAGACGATCCGTTTGGTGTAGCGGTTGAGACGTCGGCTGCGACACCAAGGGTTCCGGGTTCGATCCCCGGGCAGTACAAACATTTGTGTGCATGAACATGCATTTATTATATGCAGTGATCAAAACGGTCAGTTCGCTCACCTAATGTAAGTGACACACTTGAGCATGACAGAGCAGTATTGAAGAAAAACAGTCACTATATAACGTGACTATTCCTAGTCAACAACTCCTAGATCCTCCAAGCCCCTATTCGCGTAACCGGCGTGTGCTCGGGAAGATGTACTAGGTTACCTAACCCCGCAACGCCTCAAGCCGAGATTCGAGTCCCACTCTCGGAAGTCCTTAGGCTCGTTATGAACATTTTAAGAGTGCCATCCGCGTTCGCCGCTTGCCCGGTGAAGCTGTAAAGGCCGTCTGCATCCGACGACGGGTGTTAGGTTCCATTTACCCGATTATTTCACTTCGGGCAGTATGTCGTAGCATCGATTGCCGTTGGACCTGACGAGTTCTTAACTGGGAACTAAGTCATGACAAGCTTACTTAGTGCACAATACTCTCCGACCCGATAGACCGACACATTGCAAATCGCTGGTGGAGGCTGGAGCACAGCTGAGGCTTTGGTTTGGTATATGTCATTGACATTGACATTGCAAGGGTATACTCATAGTAGATGATATGTCCGGTAGAAAATTTGTAGTTCAATGTGGAAGTACCCGTTTTGACACCTTGTACTACATTAATAACGTGTGAAGTGTGATATCTATGAGCATATAACAGTGGCATCATAATAATTTTTATGATACTACCTAGCTTTATTCGATACACGTGAACCTTCAAATTAATTTTGTAGTTACTAAACAAAATAAAAAGTAAATCAGTGGGCCCATAAGCTCTATCCGAATGAGATATATCGTTTGGATTGGTAGCGGACTTTAATGTAGTTTAACTGGCAAAGCTCATGGCTTTAGTCATAAATACTGCGCCATAAACATTGTGGCTTCTTAATCTCGCATAATCGTAAAAATGTTTGTTAGATAAAAAATAAATGAATGACGCAAACTCTCCTCGTTTTAATTGCAATGCTTGTGTAATGTGGGCCAGCTTCCATTATTATGTACAAACGTTTATCAATAATATTGCTGTCTATTCGTATCAAGAAATTAGTGTAATAACCAGTATACGTCTAATTATAGGTTAGTACTACAGTAAGTACCTACGCGTTTATTCAGGAGATAATGAGTGGTGGCGCTCTTTCATGTAGCGCAAGCTTTTAAAGGTATCTCCGATCTGCTTACTAACTCGTATAATAATAGCAATAAGAGAACTTGCAGAAGGTCGCTGTTGGAGGCTGGATAAGAAAAGCGGACTACCGGAATATTAGACGTAAAATGGGGAAGACCTTTGTCCAGTGGACTGCGTTAGGTTGGAAAGAGAGAGACAGAGAAGAAAGGGATAGGGATTGAACTTAGGACCCAGTTTAACATAAGGGTTTATCCTTATAATATAACATAAACGAAAAAGCAAAAAGTTGCCTCTTTCTTTTCAAAAAAGTAAACTGAAACCAGTTAAGAATTAAGTAATTAAACTAAACTGTCTTATATATTTTAAGGACAAAATCTACAGTGTCCTTCGAGGTAATTAGTGTTATTTAATAAGCAAGTATAATGAGAAACCCTATCGGGGATTTTAATTAAGTTATTGGAAGCAGGTTGATTTTCGTTTGTATACCATATATTTTTTATTTAATGTCTTCGTGTTTGATATGTCCATAATTAAATCTAAAGATAGCTTTTTGGATCCAGTTACTTTTAGAAACGCCACCGTATAGAAGATAAATCTCATGACAAAATCCGTGTCAATATTTATTTAGAAAAGGTTCAATTGAAACACTGTTATTATAAGGGTTCGATATAAGAATTCGGGGTTACTAATATTGTTTGGAATTCATTAGAACTTGTATCTCTGACCAACAGCATTTTTTAAATAATAATATACGTACCATCTAGGTAGATAGAGTTTTCTTTGAGTCGGCCCATCACGGGAACCGAAATATATTTTATAATATTTTTTACTATAAATGCCATATGTATACCTTTGAATGATTAAAGTTTATTTCTTATTGTACGAATTATTTTCAAAGTTAGTGATAAGTATATATTTTAAGTCTTGAATAAAATAAACCCGTAGGCTGGTAAATAATAATTGAATTCAAACCTGATAGTTATTTACAGTATCATTTAATCGATATCGTGTTTTTTTTTCTCTTTATTTAGGATAACAAACAATTGCACACAGGGATATATTATAAGACTTTCTAACTAAGTTTAGAGTTAATGTGCCACCAGCACAATTATCCATCTGTTAAAATTATTTTCTAGAGCCATTGGCCGACATCGTCATTGTGGCAGAGCCTTTTCCGATGACTCTGCCACGATGACAATATCATCAGCAAAACGAAGATGAGAAATATACTCTCCATTGACAATTTGTCATTGACGCCTCGTCAGACCAGTCCAGGGTCTAAAAGACATCCTTAAATGCGTTTGTGAACAGTTTCGGTGATGTAACATCCGCCTGTCTCACACTACGACGCAATTGGATGGGTCTTGTTCGCTGGTCTTAGATCTGAACGGTCACCGTCGCTACGTTGGAGAGACACTTCATCACCTCGCTATGACGCCGAGGATACCGCATCGCTGCAGAGTCTCCATAACAGCCCAGTATTCGATAGCCTTTTCAAAACATAGCCTACTTGGGTGGTCGGAATTTGTCAAGTCTTATGACGAGACGGTCCGCTACAAACTCTGGAAAACAATTTAAAGACGTCCCTTAGACGCGCTATCGGTCTTTATTTCTTCAAGAGAGTTTTATTACTCATCTTGAAGAATAACCCTTCAAATAAACCTCAAATAATAATAATAACAGTAGACAGTAAATAATTTCCGTCAACACTATCCTGCGGCCATCATCCGAGACGGTAGATGTAAGGTCTCTTATTCCCGTTTAATTTTACTAGCAACCTATTATTGCATTGCATTGCAATATAATGATGATTTCTATATGATCTAAGAGAGTTTTTACTTTGAAACGAGGACTAAAAAAGATATATCCGCTTTTTTCTAGGTCGCCGAAAATTAAATTTGAGTTTGTCGTGTAGTTAGCACAAATGAAGTGAGCGAGCGATGTCGCTACTCGTCTGTTAGTTGATCAAATTATTATTGTTGCTATTTAGAACTCGGTTTGAGTTTGTCGTCTTTGCTCGACCGTTTATTTTGGGTGTTAGAGCGTTGACTCAGTAAGATTACGATTTAAATATAGGCAGGGGCGAGTTGCCAAATCATCGGGGAAAACGCCTGGCCTGCCATGCTCCGAATGTTTCGTCGAATTACTTTATTGTTCCACATCAGGGCTACATATCCAAAATGTGATAAATATCGAAAGTCAATGATTTCGTGAATCTTTTCAATTTCGATGCTGTACATTGTTTTAAATTTCAACTTACAAACTTGCAAAGATAGGGTCTACATACACTCTTAGGACTCGCACGCTTCAACAGCCATCGGTCCTGCAAGTCCTGCAACATATGCGCAGTTCGCGATCCACAGATCTTTTTTGGGGTCCAGTTATTATAAAAAACGCCACCGCTTCCAAAGTTAAATCTCATAACAAAATCCATGTTTAGTAATATTTATTTAGAAAAGGTACAATTACAACACTTTTATAAGGGTTGGTTATAAGAATTCGGAGTTACTAATATTAAAATTGTTTGGAATTCATTAAAACTTCTGTCTCTGAGCAACGGCATTTTTTGAAGAATAATATACGTATCTAGGTATAACGATTTCTCATTACGTCGTCGTTCCATTACGGGATCCGAAATACATTATTGAATATTTTTTACCTTAAAGGCCCTTTAAACTTTAATTCTTTAAAGTTAATTTCTTATTGTACATGATCATTTCCAAAATGTGTGATAAGTAGAATATTAATATATTATACGTATATTTTAAGTCTTGAATAAAATAAATCCGTAGAATGGCAAATAATAATTGAACTGAAACCTGATAGTAATTTACAATATAATTTGATCGATATCGTGTTTTTGTACTTTGTAGAGTAATTGATTTCCATCAACATTGGGCCGGCGTGTCATTCACCATGACATCAGGTAAGCGGACAGCTTGTTCTACAGATCCATCGAAATTGTCAGCAAATTATATAAACATTCAAAAGAATATGATAATACACGCATACTTGTATAATTTAAATAAAATAAATATCTAAAGTCAGAGGACTTAAAGTTACTTAAATTAGGCTAACTAACTAAGCTTCAATTTTTCTTCTCATATCATTTACTCAAGGGTAATTTGTAATCTTTATTGATTTCATCAAGGCATTTTTCTACGATATTGATTAAAACTCTTTTGATTTATTAATTCTGCCCTCCTCCTGAATTTGAAAGCATCAAAATTAACGAGCTGTGTACGCGTGTTTACGTGACCCACCTTTTAAGTTGAATGAATTATCCTATGAATTGACTCGTTATATGGTAGGTATTTTATTTTCGTAAATGTCAGCTCAATGTACGCACGTTGAAAGAACGAACAATTCAATTATGTAGGCAGCTTACAAGTAATAAGGTTATGTTAATAATATGATATATAAAATACAATACATGTAATTTTTTATGGAAAATATGAAAAGATAACAGCAACTGTGTGTCGATAATAATGGTCCGCAAAAATGGATATTTGACCACATTCTAGCTTATACTATAAATCTTTTCTCAGTGTGAATGTGTTCTAGTAAAATTTAAAGCTGTTCAGTATGCCTACACCCTTCAAACTTTCAGGACAGATATAATATATATAAAAGTTGGTGTCACATAAGAGAAGCATGGTTCAAATACATTTGGAATAATATTTTTTTCTTCACCTAACGAATTTGATCGTAAGCATTTTCATTTCCAACTTTATTCTAATTTACTAATAGTCACGCAGGTTATTACAGGACGCGCGGCTGCCGCTCAGAAAACATCACTTTATTGTTCTAAAATTAAAAGGATATATTTTCCAAAAGTAGCCTATGTTTTTCTTCAAATAAAGTCCCGTTCAAATATGTACAGCCGTTTTAGAGATTACCCGGAACAAACAGACAAAATTTAAAAATAAATTATTTGGCGTATGTACAGTATATATATTCATGTACATGAAATAAAAATGGTTATTTCCATGTTACAAACAGAGACTTTAATTTTATTTATCACTACATAGTATTAAGAATTTAAAAATTGCGGGATGTAGCGTTTTCGGCGGTACCGACGACCGGGGAGGCGGGAGCGTGGCTGTTACGAATATCACCATTGCACCCGTGCGAAGTAGGAGCGGGTTGCTAGTATGTAATAAATAGATTTATAATCTCCACGCTGGGCAGACGGGATGAATATAGCAGGGCCTATAAGAGGTTAGCTTTAATGAGAGAGCTACCCATTCTCTGCCGAATATTTTGTCCTTAAGCCATAATACATAACCTTTATTATATGTTCTATTAATTAGTACATAAAGGATGGTATGCTTAGTTCCTAGATAGAAACATATGAATCTTAATCATGATGCAGCAAATTTTTCAAAGAAAATGCTCAATTATTTATAATTTTAGTAAAAGAGATTCCTTCTCCTAGAGTATTAAACTTTATTATTATTCTAAATATTTTAGTTAAATTGTTTTCGATCTTCCGGTGATGATAAGGACAATTAATTTTGAACGAGACCAAACACAAAAGAGCAGGCAAACGATCATTTCAAACATGGCTGTTTTGCATAAGGCGGTGTTTCACAAATTTGTAGTCTCAATACAGAATCAGTCACGTGTGAAAGTAATAGTGCACAATCGAACGGAGTTGCTTAGTGATACGGAAAAGAGGTCGGTACACGTAGGTAGATCACTCAGTAGTAGTGCCCGATGTTTGTATTTTCAATGTGAAAAATGTTGTCGCATTGCCTATGTCAATTTGACGACCCATTTGGTGTCATGGTTGGGATGTCGGTTACAACACCATGGAATCCGAGTTCGATCCCCGAGAAGTACACACACTCATCTGTGCATGAACATATCTGTTTGTGTTGGCCTGGGTGTTTCTATGTATAATATGTATGTTTTTACAAAAAAAAATATATAATGTTTATCTGTTGTTAAGTACTTATTATATATGATATGTACGTATTACAGGCTACATTCTAAGTTTGGGAATAGATGGCGCTGTGTGAATGTCGGTGGATATTTATTTATCATTTATTATATTATTATTTATTGACAATAGATAACCTCCGATGTCAGACTGCATTGCAGAGGCGTGTATAGGTGTTGATGATTATGATTATTTATAATATATGCTGTGTGGTGACGGCAGATAACAATAGAAAACAAAATTAAAACCTAGCATATTTTGGAATGGTAAAAGTCCGATAAATAATCCTATATTCAGAATTACGTACATTAACCAACTCTTATCAGTAAATCCTAAGACTTACAATTTAATCGTAAGATTTCCCGTAGTTCGAGCTTTTACAGTCATATAAATATACATAAGGTCGAATTGAGTAACCTCCTTTTTTGATGTCGGCTAAAAAGGGAATACCTATTATTATCAATAGTTTATACGCATCCGTTAAAATCGAAAGGATTTACTGTGTCGGCTGTTTGAAATCGCAACGCGGATCTTTTTGTTTATACGAAACACTCAATGAAGAGGGACATCCCAGTTGAGCATAAGGAGCAATCCGAGACGCGAAATGGCTTTGAGCCGTGGCTCAAATATCTTTTTCATATAACATTTCTTTTGTAACAGATCTGATTAGATAACTGGAGACAAATTATTAATTTGAATTTTCGTTTAAAGACAAATGGGAATTGAGGATTTTGGATCATATTGCCTCTTAGATTTTGCTTGGAATATAAATGAAGCTTTTGATTTGTTTACCTATAAGTATAAAAATCTGCCGTTTTCACAAGCTTTTTGATGAATTAGCGATTTGGTTTGTAGAACTCTTATAATAAGGTGACTTCTAAAATTCGGTTTAATTTTAATTTTAGGTTAAAAACCTAAAAAATCTTTGTTTAGCGATAATAATCGCTCAGATGCATTTGTTTAAAATATTATTTGGATAATTGATACTTGGTTCACCAAAGCATATTTGTGTTATTCTTAAGTCTCATTGTAAATTATTGTACAAAATCGAGCAGATTTGACTACAGACATATAATTCGAGCTGTTGAATCATGAGTAATAATATGTATGTATTTACAAAAAAAAATGTATATAAGTATGTTTATCCGTTGTTTAGTACCCATAATACAGGCTTCACGCTTAACTAGGGGCTAGATGGCGCTGTATGAATGTCAGTGGATTATATATATATATATACTCGTAGTATTGCCTCTTGACGGTATAGTTAATGTTTTTATGAACTTTATGTTGTTAATTGTCAGTTTTCTTAAATGTATGGCTAAATAAAATATATATTATACATTATTCAATTAATACGATGTATGACTTTTGGAAACCACTCCACAATGAGTTTTGTCGCAAGAACTACAAGTTTGATGGTTATCATTACAATGAAAATAAAGGGTTTTATAACATTGTAAAATTTCTACCTATTGTTGTGATTAAGACTTACAAAGAAATTGGTAGCCTGCCTGATTACAGACAAACGGAGAGACAGAAACGGAAATAGATTGTTAGTTATAGTGTCCGTTTTTTACTGTTTGTATACGGAATCCTAGAAAGATTAAAATTGAACAAGAAGCTTCAACGCAATCCGCAAATTAATTTACTTCATAATGGGGATGATAGGCGTTTTTAGCTTCACGTAAAGCTAAATTATAAATTACTTGGCGCACAATGGCTGAAGTGAAAAGCGGTGGTCGGTTCCGTTCACATGATTGAAAATAGACAATGAACCTCAGTTCGCATGTTGCGTGCGCTTGACGCTTTCCTAGAAATAACAGTATAATCAAATATATGAACCACTGTAGGCGGATAGTATATTTAGTATATTGTACTCTGTTATAATTTATTATGAATATAAATTAAAAATAACTACTCACCGATACGTATTTACAATAACTGACTATTCAGGCTAACAGTTTCCAGATCCTTAAATGTGGGCGTAAGCATTAGGACATGCAAGGTTTGATTAATACTTGAACAAATGGTCAACAAAAATAAGTTAACAATTCTGGTTCAATAATTAATTTGAAAACAGAAATAATAAAATACTAGCCTCTTAAATAAGTCAATAAATAAATCAAATAGCTTACGAGTATAATGTGATACTGCATGGCACAGGTCTTCAGTCATGACAATGAAATTATAAGTTATGTGGCTTATTCACTTCATTTAGGTACACCGAGTAAAGAAGAGAGTCTGTCTCGAAAAACTCATGCCTTGATGCTTTCGTAGCTGCTTGGCTGTTTTATCAAGAAAATATTATTTAAATACGACATGTGAATAACGGATATGAGTAAACAAGAATAATAAAATACTCATGAATAAGAAAGTGATATAATTCATTTATCTTAACATCCTTACGTCATCGTAAAAGCAGAGTTTCTCGGGGAGTTACTTAACTCTGTATATTTGGTTACTTTATTGCAACGAAGCCGAAATTCCGGGTAAGAACGAAGACAATAAAGATAGCGGAATCGGACCGCGGATGGTAGCTAGTTTAAACATAAGATATGTGTACGAATCGTAACATTTATTTTGATATTTAGAACAACAATCTCAATGTCCGCTTTCTGTTTATGTAAAGAGGAATACATAAATTATAATTTATAACAGTTAGTTGTACGCTCAGTTATAAATAAATAATAATCAGAGAAAATATTAAAAGAAGGTAAAGGAAAGACAAAAACAATACAAGCTGAACTTAGTGCTGAAATAACAATATTCCCTGCAAAATAAGTTTATACAAGATTTTTATAAAATTCTACAAAAATATAGCTTATACAGTAGAATAACACATAGACTAACAAGGATAATCCCGAATTCTTATGAAAACGGTAAATTAGCATGATAATCTAAAATACAAGTAATTTTGTCAGTAAACCTATTAACATAATGTACATAACAATAGATACACCACAGAAATCTTTCAATGTCTGACAGCGAGTTGAAAGAGAATACGAGTATCATTAAAAGAGATAAAGTTGAGAAATTAACCCGGTTTCTCAAGGCAAAAAGTTCAGAGCTAATAGATTGTTCAATAACTATTTTTGACGACTCATTGGAATGATTTTTATAACGTTCGGACGACGATTAATTTATCATGATTTTCGGACAGATTTACATGAAAGTACTTAATTACAAAAAAGTTTTTTATAGTTTTATCGAATTATTTTGCAACGCTAAATGGTAATATAGATTCTCCTACATTTTTGTTGTACGGTAGGTACCTAGGTACTGGCATAACATCATTGACGAAGGTTCAACGTGCCATGAAGTGTTCCATACATTCAATTGACCACTATTGAAGTTCTTTTTATTTTTCAAGTATGAAAATAATTTATGTTTTACTTTGGTAACCTATAGTGTATTTTCTGTTTTTTTTTCTTGTTTTGATGTACCGAAGTCTAACAGCTTACTCCTAAAAAATTGATGTTATGGAATTTGCGTTAGACATTTTATAAAAAAAACGACAACAGTAAATAATATACATTTACACACATTTGTCCTACTACTCATATAAAGTAATCGTTATTAAATTAAATTATGAATGAGACAGCAGTGCGAGCACATAGAAACGACGCACCTGGTTGCTCATTATAGATATAAAATAGAGAAGGAATGGTAAGTAGCGAAAAGTAAGTTCGCGTAACCAGCGTGTGCTTCCCTACAAAAAAAAATATACTAGGCTACCTAGCTCTTGCCTAGCCCTCTCTGCAACACCCTGAGCCAGTTTTCGAGTCCCGCTTGGACGGAAAGCTATAGGTAAAGACCATTTTAAGCCAAAAGCAGAAGTCAGAATTAAAGTAAGGCTTGCAAAATTAACTCAAACAGAGTTTACTTAATAGTCAGATAATATTTGTGTACTGATCGTGTATTGATTTAATTTGTTTTAAACAGGCTTTAAATCAACTGTTCGAAATTATCTTTTGGCAGAAATTGCTTCGGTATCAAAACCAAAAACCCTTTACTTATTGTGTTTGTCCCCAATTAGCAAAAGGCATCGGTTAGGATCGCAGCACAGTTAAGGATTCTTCCCGACGTGTCAAGTACAACCGGCTTATAAGTATACGGCGTACGAGTATCAGTATACTCGTACATTTTATGAATTTCATACTCGTAGTCACGAACAAAACTATTATGGGGATAGAGATATTAACATAAAGAACAACTAATACAGTCAAAACGTTTACTTAAGTACAAGGCCTCCCCCAATGTTTTTCATCAGTACAGGGATTCGGACAGTGATCCACGCCGCGTTTTGGCAGGTCCCCAGGGCCTCATTCGTTAATCGGCAGAAGAAACACATACACACATATCATCTGTTAATTTCTCTATTATTTGCTATATTATTTTCGACAGTTCAATTGTTTTGGTAAAGACTGATCCGAATAAAACCACCAGACAATATTGCCATTATTATATTTTGTAGTTCTATCAAGAATCTAAATATTGTACTATGTATACTGAACAACGGATAAACTTCTCAAACAAATATAAGGCTGTATTTCAAAAATATACATAATATTTTTGTAGAAAACACTGTGAACATACCAAAAGATTTGTGCACATAAATGTTTAACATTTTGACTGAATCTAACCGGAACATTCAGCTTCGTAGCCGACTGTTAAACCAAAAGACACTTAAGATAATTATTTACAAAGATACTTTAAATTCTCAAAAAAGTGTAATTAACATCCTTAAAATAACGCCGAGTAGGCGTGATTCTAATGATGAAACCGGCTTATAAATTACCATTTTACGATATGAAATCTTTAAGCCAACTGAGCTTCAGAGCTGCCAGCTGCAGAGTTCCATAATCGGACATCTCGACTCAAGCTGAAATCCACATAATGTGGATTGCTGTTTATTAGCGCATGATAAATCAAAAACTTTAATACTAGTAACTACAAAAGTACGTACATATAACCAACTAGAACTATACTACTATAATTTTGAAAAAGGTATGACATTAGTTGCCTAAATAATTATTTTTATTAGGAGTCTCTCTAGTTATAAGTAACTAGAGAGACTCCTAATAAAAACATTAGTTGCCTAAATAATTATTTTTATTAGGAGTCTCTCTAGTTATAAGTAACTAGAGAGACTCCTAATAAAAACATTAGTTGCCTAAATAATTATTTTTATTAGGAGTCTCTCTAGTTATAAGTAATTAGAGAGACTCCTAATAAAAATAATTATTTAGGCAACTAATGTCATACGGTAAGAAGTTAAGACTTCTTACCGTCGCATCATAATATATAATCGTGTATAATGTCGATGGAAATGCCAAATTTATAGTTTATAAAAACACAATCTATAAATAGTACAAATTTTTGATGACGTGGGACATTTTTATTGCTAATTATAGAAGATATGATAGCCACCACATTTTCGATATCAGTTACTCAAAAATTGTGAGGCACTTTGATTATAACAATGTTATCCATCAAGTAGAAGTAACGATACTTGTTTTTGGTTACAACTTCAAAATATTGTTTAAACACAACAGGCGAGATTGTTAACATTTAAAAAGGTAACAGGTTATATTCTTAGTTTCCATACAGTGATGGCTTACATATTGTATATTCACTCGAAGCGCAGTTAGTCTAATTCCACTTGGTTATTTAGAGGATCGCAGTTAGTAAGCTAATTCTAAAATTAGGATGCTAAATTAAAAGCTAAGTGGGGGTGCAGATGAGAGCTGTCAAAATAAAGCACGTAGGTAGATACATGAATACATATGACTCCTATTTTATCGGCAATAGATATTTTAGACATTTGTAAGTTAATTAAATGATTGCCATCACCCGTACATAGAGATAAGGATCACAGTCTTGTTGCCGCACTTCATTGGGGATTTTCTGCTCACTCTGTAATTTCACGGTCGCCTTCATTCTTCCGACACCTAATAACAGGCGATAACCGTTCATAGCCGAGGAGTCCTTAATGCTATCAAGATGATATTCCACTAAAATAGCTCACAATCTGCGCTTCATAATAATTTATTTGATAAGCTACTATCATGAATCAAACTTTTAATCACTATGTAAAATTTTTGATTAGTTTTTAAAACATTACAAAACGTATCTAAATTAAAATTCAGCGGCCACCAACAATAGCGTTATATTTATGAGCGCTCCAATTTTACCGGCCGAATAGTTTTTCTCTCAGTCGAAGAATAATGTTAAGAATCAGGTCAACTGTGAGAGCTGATACTAAATAAAAATGAAACGAGTTCATTATTTATTTCTCGAGGAAGTGGCTCATCAATCTCCTCCAGACATGTTTTTATTTAGCTTGCAGAGAGGTATTCCGTCTTTGGTTCAAAGATTATACAGCATTTTCATATTGATGAACGTAAATACTTCTGTATTGGAAAATATGATGAGCATTTCTGGGCGCATATTTTTTTTGACAATAAAAATAAATTGTATGCTATGCTCACGACTTATGTATCCTGCTAATATAATAAACCCGAAAGTTTGTATGAAATATATGAATTGGATTTGTATTTTTTACTCTTTTAAGGATCTACTTAATAAACTTTGATGAACTTTTCTATAAATATAATTTACGCAGCATTGTAAAGCATAGGCCATCTATAATCACCGAATTCTCGTGGAAACGGGAACTTCGCGGGTGAAACCGAGGCGTGCTACTAGTTTCTTGAAGTAACTCAAATCGTTCGTAGAGCGTTATTCCTTTTTACTTGCATTTGAACTCTTAGACAAGGTTCAAGAATATAAAGTTTAGATTTAATTATTCGTCCTCACAAATGTGCATAATCTTCTTATTTTTTAATGTTATGTGTGTACAGGACGATCACGACGCTCACCTGATGGTAAGTAATACGCCTGACCATGACCATGATAGAGCGGCATTAAGGGGCAACAACAAATGATAGACAGTTATTATTCTTCGTCAATACCGCACTACACCCGACACCAGGAACAACAGATGTGAGCTCTCTTATACCCGGTAATTTTACTAGCTACAGTGCCCTCATCCCGAAACACAAAAGTGCAAAACGCTCGTGTTTCACGGGAATATATCTGGCACTGCGGCGGTACTTAGACGACTCAGTATAGAGTCTACCACCTAGTAAATATACCAATACATATGTTCTATGTTAGTAGAGTTGGTTTCCGCACTTAGTCCGTGAGTTGGATCATTGACTAGCATATATATAATGTACTAATACATATACTACAAATGTATTTATATATACATAGAACATAAATATGAATAACGTAACTCTGAACCGAATATGTCGTAAAAAATTGCATTGTATACATACATTTACATATGGCACAGTAAACTTGGTATGGGAGCAATTTAACTTCACTGGTGCAGCTATTATTTCAAGTACATCCCAGTTTATTTATTTTATACTCACGTAGGCAAATCAAATAACTTTAAATTTTACCAGGAACAACAGAAAATTCTTTATACAGATTTAAAATGCAATCCTATTCAACCAGTTGCAGTCTCCCATATTCTGCACCAGATTATCCCAGTCCTTCGCTGTCAAAATGTTGTCTGCACAGAGTTGTAAACCGAGAAAACAGTAATACACAAAGTTCCACTAACTACTTTAACCAACACATGCTAGACGCAAACAAAAAATATAGCATAATTTCCTTGCAGTCCATATGATCTTTTTATATGTCCTAGTGTACCATAAATGTATCTATTTCACGGAACTATAAAACGAAACTTAATATGATTAATTATACAAATTAACATTGAAAGACAACTCTCTCTGTGGTAAGTGGAAATTGTTTTGATGTTATGACCCTTAAGTAGAAACCATTTCCTTAAAGATTTTGGTGAAAAATTCAAAAATATCACACTTCAACTCAGAAAACAGATATTTCAGAGCATAACAATCATGGTGAGAGAAATATGGAAAAGAAAATAAGCAGACAACCTTGTACACGGTCTCTTCTAGGAATATGAAGATATATTTTACACTTTAGGTGTATGTCTTTAAGCCTTAATGAAAATCAACCGCATCACTAAATTCAGTATACCTATCTACTCACAGGGCTCAGAACAACAAAAAGTCTAGATAGCATCATTACCATTCCCCTATAAACAGAAAAGAAAATAGGTTTTCAGCCATAATGCAAAACAAAATAAAAACTGCTAACAAAAAATCTGCTTTACCTCTGGCCCCTTTTTGTACGTTGAACACGAAAAATTTGATTACGGCTGAACGGCTATGAAAATGATGACAATAACCAAGCGTAAGTGGTAATCCTTGGCACCGAATAACAAAATACATACGTTATCGCATGATCTTATCTCGTAGAGAACATTTTATGAAGCCGTTTTGATTGTTGTCTAAACCAAAATTGTCGAGTCAGTGGCTACAAACTCCTTTTGACACAAATTTGCATAATTGACAAAGCCCGCTTTGCAGTACACAGATATAGCTAACTAACTTTTGCGTGCGACTTCGTCCGCGTGGAATAGTTACTTTAGCCTAACGCTCTCTTTAACCCGCTACTTCGTTTATATAGGTCAGTTAAAACTGCGATATCTCGTAAGATATTAATTGAAGTTGAATGATGTAAAGAGCAATTCTATTTAGAAAAAATACTTGTGACAAAACTTATAAATAAAGTATTTATTTGGCTAAGGATTATTATCATATTTATGAAAACACCTTCGCCAATGATGAAATATTTTGAAAAAAAATTTTAAGCAAAAGAAATATGTTATAATAAATAAATAAATATCCACTGACATTCACACAGCGCCATCTAGCCCCAAGTTAAGCGTGAAGCCTGTGTTATGGGTACTGAACAACGGATAAACATACCGATATACATTTTTTTTTGTAAATACTTACATATTATACAAAGAAAACACCCAGACCATTACAAACAGACAGTATTTCCTAAAAGCGGACACGAATGCCTATAACAAACAACCATGACAAGTATACTTGTAAGTATCCTGTAGGTTTAAATCGAGCGGGATCTACTGATAATGCGCTCAGAACGTTGTAGGCCTTAAATCATGGATAGCTGAGTATCGCATGTCCAATTAATAATTTTGAGGATATGTATATATCATCAAAATTGAACTCTATCTTAATTCTTTTATCAATTAATAACGATTGATTCTATATCAATAAAACCTTTAAGAAACAGTATAAATGTTTTAGTAAAGTCAATTTAATACTCGTAAGACTTTATTAATGAGATCATTCGGATTAAATTTGGCAAATGCCCAAAATATTTCATGAATGAATACTCCTAACAAGGAATTTCTACTCTGTTATAATAATGTAGTATTTAAATTAGCATCTAAACAAGAGCCAAATAATATATATGAGCTCATGGTTGATGTACCTAAATAGTTTCATTGACATAATTATAGCCCATGTCCGGATGTAAAACCTACTTCGGCTACGTAAGCGAGCAAAATCCATACTTTATAAGTGTGAAAGTGTGTCTATGTGTCCGTCATTCACGGCAAAACGGAAATACGAATAAAGTAATTTTTTTAGTGGAGTTAGTTGAAAGTATAGAGAGTGACAAGCAAATTTGTCTAATTCTAATTCCCCACTTCTCTCAAAATAAATAAATAAATATCTACTGACATTCACACAGCGTCATCTAGCTCTAAGTTAGCGTGAAGCCTGTATTTTGGGTACTAAACAACGGATAAACATACTTATATATATATTTTTGTAAATAAATACAAATTATAAATAGAATTCACTAACAAAATCCTGCATATTTTTTTATAATCGGCTCCTTAAGCTTTAAAAGGGGGGATGAAATGTTATATGGGACTATTCGGAGTTTTCAAAATAGAAAGCTTAAATCAAATATTATATACTACTTACACGTCTTTCCATTTTTTTATAATATTCTGCTTTCGTAACTAGAAAAGTTCAGGTAACACAGTTCGTTGTACTCCGAATTTGATGCAAGCGTAGCTGCAAGCCAAAGCTAGCAATATATATTTACTAATTTCGTTTGAAGAAAGAGATGAAAACTACTAGAACATTAATTGAAACTAGGATGTTTGTAGGTAAACGAGTTTGTGCTTAAAAATCAATTCGCAGTTAATGCTCGTGAAACAGTTATACTTATGAGAATCTTTCCCCAACGATAAAGCAGAAGGATAAAAAAGCATTTGAACTTGATAATTCTACTCCCATGTCAAAGTATCTCTAACAACCAGAACTTTTAAGAACAGTTTATACACTTCATGATATGATACATAGAAAACACCCAGACCATTACAAACAGACATGTTCATGCACAAAAATGTTTGTACTGCCCAGGAATCGAACCCGGAACCCTTGGTGTCGCAGTCGACGTCTCAACACCAAGGATATAATATTTAAAATGCAAAAGCGGTGCCTAAGAGCCATGTTTGGACTAAAAAAATTGAATAGCTGTAAACCTTATTTAAAAAAATATCAACTTCTAACACTTCCGTCCTTATATATTGTGGAAGTTGCATTGTTTGTAAAAGCCAACCCTACATTGTTTATGCGTTTATCAGATGTTGTTAGCCGAAATAGACGAGATGACACAAGACTACGTATGCCAGCGTCAAAGACAGCCCTTATGAGTAAAAGTATTATATGTATGGCACCAAAAATGTATAATAAAATACCATTAACATTAAAACGATTACAATTCAATGAATTTTAAATTAAAATTAAAAAACAATTATTAATAAAGAAATGTTATTACTATTTCACAGAATTTCTAAATGACAAATTATAATATTTTTTAAGATTGATTTATGGAAATGCATATTTAATTTGTAATTAATTATTCTGCATGATAGGCTATATACTTATTATAATTGTATGAACAAAGCATTTGTACACCATCTGGTATGACATGTTGGAACTTATTTTATGTATTACATCTAATGTTAACACATGTTCAGACAAATTAATTATCTTTATCTTCAATGGGTCGTCAAATAAAAATATTGACAAATTCAAAAATCTATTCTGCCGAAGTCATTATATGACTTTGTGCCACGTTACGGAATAACCTTTTGAAGCTTAGAGAGATGACGTAAAAATGTATATTGCGATGGATCGTAAAGTAACATCAAAGAGATACGAGCAATACATGCCCTTAAGCATAAGACTTTAGAGTTTAAATCACTTTCAATGAGAACCACAAATAACTACGCATCCCTTACTGTTACAGGAATCATGATTTTAAATTGCAGTCAAACGGCCCATTTACGATTCGTCAAATGTTCTAAAAGTACGTACCTGATTTGCCAACTGTGTGAGTACTGTCTGAAAATAATATGTCACGATGATGAAATACTGCTAAAGCATCGGATGTCAATGTGGACCCGACCTGCGCAGTTCTGTTCTATAATTATCTCGCTCGCAATACAATAAAACTGAAATGGCTTCAGTCAGTAACTGGACTAGAAATTACATTCAACAGACATATTGAAACGCCAGTTGTGTAAAGCGCAAATATGAAACTATTAAATCATAGTAGATTTTATTTTATTGCGTAATAATTATTTATAGGTATTCTGCCAGAATAACAGTGCTGCTGCGGCGTATAGCGTCACAGCAGCTAATACTGAGGCAGGACCTTTTGGCCGTATATGTTTTTATACTATATTTTGTGTTATTTTTATATTATTAATATACTGTTTTTATTCATTTGTGTTATCGTGCAATATTAATTAATGTTATGTATTTGTGCGTATTCTTGTGTTCGGTCAATAAATGTTTTTTCTTTCTTCTTCTTTCAATTGTATCTTCAACACTGCATCTGTCATGGTCAACCGTATCACTTGCCACGAGGTGACCGAACTGACCGTCCCGTTTACATATGACATAAAAAAACTATAATTTTATTCAAATTATTGTTTCCTTCCTTTGTATGAAACAAACAATAGTACTGTAAAAAATATCCTTTTTAAAGGCTGTGATGCTCGTGTGATAAATTACACTGTGGCGTTCATTAATGAAACGGTTATCTGTCAGGATTAAAGTTTGACAAATTGCGCCATTACGCTTGACCGGGATTCAGACCCAAAAAATATATTTGAGCATTTGATGTTTTACACGTACCCGATTAATGCGTTCAGATCTGCAGATGTTGTCAGGGTAATTCAACAAGGATTTATTGGCAGTTACCTTGTTTTAAATGTTGATTTATAGGTAAATTTTGGTACTCTATAATTGAATTGACCCTTCCCAGGCCTTTTAATATGATTATGTGTTTCAAATTTTTTTTCCGTCTCTCTTACATAATAACTGTCATCACATAATTAAAAGTATTGTACTGTCAAAAGAAATGTTTACCCTGCCTTATTTTAATTCATGATGGGCTTGCACTTGAGCACAAACTATCCTGTTGGAAAAGACGTGATCTAAGATCAAGGGAGCTTGCCCAAAAAAAGCCTATTCCCTTGTTTTTGAACGCCACAGGATAATATTTGACCGAAAACACAGACGTAGGCACATCATTCCATTAATTTGCAGTACGCATAATGTAAGAAGACGGGAAATGTTAAGTCCAAAAGACGGGGGACGTCAACTACAAACGTATGAAATTGCCTTTAAATTGATATCATAATAAGGTTCCTTGTTTTGTTTTTACATATTTTTTGTTCATATATTTATATATATTTTAAAGCTAACACTAACACTACAGGTAAAGCATTAGGTGTATTCGGACAAATAAGGTAGATATTTACAAAAACCTTGTGCCTTTTGTTTGTCTTTATTTTTCGACGGACTTTTCGTGTTTGTCGCAGATGGCGTTCATATCTTCGCCGTGCAATTATTCACAAGTAACTGCATTTTATACGAAATATCATATTATATTAGGTAGATATGCCAATAATTATGCCTTGGCGCCTTGCCATCTTTTATTATTGAATTAACGGAAACACTAACAAATGTACGATTTCGGCTTGGAGAATTGACCAGACGATTTACATTTGTTTTTATTGTCGTCTACTGTTTTTAGTTTGATAAAAAACATAAATGTTTATAGTGACATCGTTGTTTTGACAACATCATCGCATTGAATAATTTTGATATAAGTAAACTTTTTTAGAATGTTTGCGTTCAATACAAAATAATTTTGATGTAAAATAGAATTATATCATAGACACCTTAAAAAATAATTTATTATAACTAAATAAAATAATTTAAAAGAACTGCCTTTAGGTAAATACTGGAAACCCCTTTGAATCGCTAAACTAATTATTTATTTGACCGAGGTAGCTGCCAGATCAATAAATAACTGTTTACATTCGTTAATGTAACTATTTGGTTTATTGGTAATAACATGCTTATTATAATTTTCCTGTGATGCTAAAATCTTATTTTGAGATTAGATTTGATGTTGTGTCGTTCTATAGAGGAGTGGGATGAGGTGGAATCTTCAACTTATGTTGGAAAGGATCATTCGTAGTAGCGTTTTTCTTATCGTATTTTGACATCCATCTAAAAATGGGGTGTTATCTCAAGGAATATGAGTACTCATATTCCTTGAGATATGTTTTGCCAATGTAAACAAATATAAATGCATTAGCTATTGTGCAACTGACAAGTCATATTGGTTAGATGATACCAATACGTTATCTTGTGATGAGAACATAACATTATTTTTAGTAAAATAATTCATATTCATCAAAACGTACATGTGCTACTATAAAAACATATGTATTTGCTATATTGGCTTATGTTTAACTAGCCACCAAATATAGTTTTTTATGTTACAAAGTAAAAGGACGGTCAGAACGCTCACCTGATGGTAAGTGATACGCCTGACCATGATAGAGTGTCAATGAAGGAGATCAACAACTGATAAACAGTTATTATACTCCATCAATGCCGCACTGCGGCCGTCACCCGAGGCAACAGATGTTAGGTCTCACATACCAGGTGATTTCACTACGCGACATTCCCCTCATCTCGAAACACAAAAGTGCATAGCACTTCTATTTCACGGGACGATATCTGGCACTGCGGTGTAGTATCATATAATACACAAAAATTGTAAATCATCATCAATATTAAACCCGCATTTTAATCTAACATTATACCTAATTTTTAACGCTATCCTATTTTAGCGAAATGACTCCTAAATACTTTACTACTTTTACGATCACCAAAATTAAAAAGCATTTTAATTTAAAATTATAACCAAAGTTTTAACATCTTGTTATATTATTTAAGCAAACTGAACTGCAACTGAACATCTTGTTATCCGACTAAAATATATAACCTTCAAAAATACATGGGCAAAAATATAAAATGAAGAACTGTTGTTTATTAAAATAATATGCGATGCGATCACGTTTTCTCTTACACGAACAATATGACTTTTAAAAGAAATTTTCATCAAAGCTACGGCATAGGTACTTTTATAAATTACTTATGCGTTTTTTTACTATCTTAATAATACTATTTTGATGATATCTTGTCATAATTCATACAAAAGCAAAATTATTAGTTTTATTTTCGTACAATACGAACACGAATGTAAATTAGCAAAATGAAAAGTGCTGTTAAAATTTTTGATTCTCTTTAAAGCTCGAGAAGTAGCAGTAAACAAAATATGACACTTTGTCCTTTTATTTTAGTGTCATTATTTGAACCTAAGATACAGTTCTATTACAAATGTTTATAAAAAAAAGACAACCATACCAAAAATTAACGTTTACTTAAAAGTTTTTCTTTTGACGACGTTGGGAATTGTCATACATCAAAGTGGTTGTTTCTTACTACAAAATAAATTGTTATGTTATAGTCACTCCGTACCAATGATAGTGTCGGCCCGCGAGCCAACATTAAACACATACTGACTCGAGGGACTATTCTGCGCCATTTTTACGAGTTGCCATTTCGCTTTACGGTTCGACGAAGTATAGTTATATGGGCCCGGTTGTATAAATATCGACTGGCGACTTATGAATCCCTTGTGAAGCCTTGTGTAAAATATTCACGCGTGGCTAGCAAGGCATATTAATCACAGATAACTGTACATACGAGTATTACTTAAATATGTTCACAGCACTGGTTTGTAAGAACTTGTTGTTATTTCCTTCATTAGAAAAATAAATAAAAAATGGACCGTACCGTAGGTTTTTGTTTTTTACGGAGAAGAATACAGCAAGAAACTTAAGGTATTATTTTCGAAAGATTTCTGACGGGTTCTGGAGTGGAGATCGCGTCTTGGAAAGCGTAGCGAAGAAAGCCCTCCGGCCCAATGGACCGATGACTTGCGAAAGGTCGCTGGAGAAGGCTGGATGACAAGCGTTTCTTGACATATGGCGCAAAATGGGGGAGGCCTATGTCCAGCAGTGGAACATAGGCATAGGTTGAAGAAAAAGGCAAAATGTATATTGGGATCCTGGTATGATCTAGAATATTTTTGTTTGCTATATTAAAGAATGAAATATAAAAGTATAATTAGATTAAACATGTTTGTTTACTCGACCACGAAGTTATATCGCATTCGCACCCAGCCACCGCAATGCCTGTCACATTCATGCGTAGTTTTTGGCTCAGTCGCAATTTAAAATTAAAAGTTTCTACAACTCATGAACGCATTATCTCTGTTTTGAACAACTTAGGAAAGGGTCTAATGCTCTTTTAGCTGTAATGGGAAGCAGTTAACAACTTTAATGCTTCACTTTTAAATTAGAAAGTTGTGAAGGACTTTGAGTTATATAATTTGGAATCAGACGTAGCGCATTAATATTGAAGTTGTAAGCTACTTGTAAAGTGTATTAAAAGGTTAACACGATGGGCTAAAATTTGCCCCGGAGACATATTATTTAACCTATTTTATTAACTGATGAACGTCATTCATCGTTATTCATTCCGACAGTTTATGGTGTTAATGTAATAGTCTGTAGGTATATGGTTAAAGGTGATATCGACCAGTCTTTATTTAACCCTTTGACCGCCAATGGCGCCTTAAGACGCCAGACACAATACATTTTATATTGTGTCTGGATTCCTGGCGTTCAATGGGTTAACAAATCCAATAGATTAACTTGGACACTTCTTGCTCGAGCATTTCAACAACACTCAATAACGAAATAGCAACTGATATGTCGTTGTCTGACAGTAAAAATATCTCTAACACTTTTGTTTGACGATTTTCCTAACGAGGTGTGTGTGAACTGCTATGAAGCCTTATATAGGGGTTTGTAAAGTTCAAAGTATAGTTTTTATAATTTGTTTGTTCCTTTATTCCTGTTTTTGTTACTCCGTTTCCGTTTGTCAAATATAGTTTTAACTCCACTGTTGGTTCTTTTTTTGGCTCTCCCATGTTAACTGTTTACCGCTATGAAGTACTATACTACCGTGCCAGTGTTTTTAAGAAAACTGTTACAACCTACAACTCTAGTCTGCAAATAAGATACTAAAGAAATAAAAATTATTGCACGTCTTTATATTTAATTGGCTTTTAACATGATTTGAATCGTTTAAAGATCTTCGTTGGTTGGAAATATTTGTATCTCAGTAATATTATACTATGTGAATATAAATTAATAACAATATTAAAAGGTGGCGCAGTGTAATTAAAAAACATATAATTTAAACACTTGTCCCGCCAAAATTTAGTATGCAGATAATGGAAACGTTGGCATTGTCAAGCATTTGGAGGCTGTTATTTGTTGGAGATCACGTTTAACGAGCGCTATTTTATGTGTTTACACTTAAAAATGTACTGAAACGAAGCACCCGCGTGAAAGTACAATCGCCTGCGTTATTTACAGTTCATTCTGTTGAAGATTGGCTTTTGCTTTTTTTCTAGGTTTTTGTTGGCGTTTGTAACGAAATTTCTGTTTGTTATTTTTATTTCGCCGTTCGGTGATAAAATATTTTGAAATATTAGATCCGTAAACTCGAATTACTTTTGAATTTTATTAAAAATCATTGAAATCCTTGGTTGGTTATCAAGTTTAGGGACCCTGAGAACTGAAACTCTCTGAACCGAAAAGCTTGGGGCTACCCCGTATTCAAGTAGTTTTAAGTACTCAGAAGTGTATGATTGTATAGCGTATGTAATTGGTCCAATTTTGTTGAGTACCTAATTACTTGTGTAGGTACTTGTATTAGATAAATGCCGACCCTCTAGAAAGAACGAGCAGATTTCTTTTGATCCGTGCATTTTATGACTCTTCTGACCCGAACAATTCCTTTTGCTTAGTGGCACGCTAACGTGAAATTGTTAAAAAGACATGGTTTTTATTAAAGTAACATCTTAATATTATTACGGGGAACATAAAACGTTAGCAGAAGATTTAGTTAGCATCAGATAAGAACGGATATAATTTCAAATTAGTGTATTTATTTACCGATACAATACAAATAAATGACATCTAAGTGCGTATGAATTCCAACCACCGGAGCAGGCTGGGTTTCGAAAAGGCTACAGCACCGTGGACCACATCCATACTGTTCGGCAGCTTATACAGAAGACCGAAGAGTATAACCAGCCGCTGTGTATGGCATTTGTGGACTACGAGAAAGCCTTCGACTCCGTCGAAACCTGGGCTGTTCTGGAGGCTCTGCAGCGATGCGGTATCGACTGGCGATATATCGAGGTGATGAAGTGTCTCTCCAACGCAGCGACGATGACCGTTCAGATCCAAGACCAGCGGACAAGACCTATCCAATTGCGTCGTGTGAGACAGGGGATGTTATATCCCCGAAACTGTTCACAAACGCATTGGAGGATGTCTTCAAGACCCTGGACTGGTCTGAACGAGGCGTCAACGTCAATGGAGAGTATATTTCTCATCTTCGTTTTGCTGACGATATCGTCATCGTGGCAGAGTCATCGGAAGAGCTTGCAGAGATGCTGAACAGCCTTAATGAATCTTCCCGACGAGTTGGGCTTGGCATGAATTTGGACAAGACAAAAGTCATGTTCAACAGTCGTGTCATGCCACAACCGATATGCGTCGATGGCGTCCGTCTCGAGGTTGTGCAGGAGTATATCTACCTGGGCCAAACCATCCAACTTGGCCGGCATAAACTTCGAGAGGGAGGCTAGTAGGAGGATTCAGTTGGCTGGGCGGCATTCGGTAAGCTACGTCATGTCCTAACGTCAACTATTCCGCAATGCTTAAAGACGAAAGTCTTTGAGCAATGCGTCCTACCGTACTAACATACGCAGCTGAGACATGGACACTGACTGCGGATTGGTTCACAAGTTCAAAGTCACTCAACGCGCAATGGAGCGAGCTATGCTTGGAGTCTCTCTTAGGGATAAGATTAGAAATGATTTAATTCGTAAGAGAACTAAAGTTACCGACGTAGCCCGCCGGATCAGCAAGTTGAAGTGGCAGTGGCTGGTCACGTATGTCGCAGAACCGATGGCCGTTGGAGCAGACGAGTTCTGGAGTGGAGACCGCGTCTTGGCAAGCGTAGCGTAGGACGCCCTCCGGCCCGATGGACCGACGACTTGCGAAAGGTCGCTGGTGGAAGCTGGATAGAAAGGCGGAGGACCGGGATGTCTGGCGCAAAATGGGGAGACCTATGTCCAGCAGTGGACTGCAATAGGTTGAAGAGAGAAGTGCGTATATAAAAGTTGTTTTACTTATGTGTTCAAATAATTGTAATCTGTTCATATAATTATATCTCTTTTATTTTGACTTATTGTAATTCATTTATAGGTTAATTTAGGTCATCCACGTTTCGCACCAGATTCTCTGCTATCCTTATGTAGCAATTACCTGTCTTCATTTGCAGTTGTTTACATATCTTAGTGACGCCGATAGGATAACACAATCTAGCTCGCCATGTAACTATCTTCTTAGTTAAAAGGTGAGACAATTGATGAGAATGGTTTTAAAGCTCGTTTTTGTAAGAGTTAACAACTACGCAATATTCTTGAACCGAAAACATCGGCAATATTCGTTTCTGAATTACTACTTTAAAAAGATAGAATATAGGAAATGTTTCTTGACTTTATTTTAAACTAGCGTCCCGCCACTGCTTTGCACAGGTGCAATGGTGAGAGGTGATATTCGTAATATGCGCGCTCTCCGCGCCTCCCCGGTCGGCCGGTACATACCGCCGCAAACGCCACATACTGCAAATTTGAAATCCGTAATATCTTCGAAAATATTATTTTAAACCAAATCCTGCAAAGGGCCATATAGATCTATATTAAATCAATATTGTATCTAAGGTATTTAATTGGATACGGGTTAATGCTGTATTGGTTAAAGTCGCTTCGAAAATTAGCCATTATTTGTCGTAAAAAGTATATGGTATTGTGGGATATCCATGAAATAAACATATACCATCGTAGAGTTTTCTCTAGACTTCTTTAATATGTACAATACTCAGTACATTATTTTGATAAATCTAGTAGGGTTCAGCGTTCGTTGCAATGTAGAAGCGAAAAAATGAAATTATTTACGACATCACATTGGACACCCCAAAAATTACAGTATTTCTCCACTATTTAATGGATGTTATTATGAATATAAACCTTCTTCTTGAATCGATCTTCGAGTATTAAATAAAAACGCATCAAAATCCGTTGCGTAGTTTTAAAGATTCAAACGCACATAGTGACAAAGGGACATGGGGACAGAAAAAACGACTTTTTTTATATTATGTAATAATAGGCCAGTAGGCAATGAAAGTTATCTTTGAAATTAAACTCCTTAATTTAGAATGGTCGCATTAATCAAATCAGGCTGGAGGCTCAAGTTCCACATACTCCAGAAGTGAAATTTCATATTTCATTCAAAGCAAATTTCATTCATCGCCTAAGATTGCCTTAAGATTTAGGACTGACACTAAAAGCTATTTGCCCATACGAGCTTGGAAGATTGAGTATTTGTAATGTTAAATCCTTGTAATGTTTTATACATATACAAAGAGAAGCTTAAGGATAAAGAAGGGAGTGTAGGCCAATTGAGAGATTTGTTCCCGTGTTTTATAAACTGAAGCTTAGGCTATTTCGGAGTACATAGCAAAGTGAGGTCTCTTAAACAGCGATGTATGTTTAAGTTTTAAGGTTTGATGTAATTAATATTAAGTGTTCATTCAGAGTTTAGCTGTTCTCGTCGAATAGGTAGGATACTTCCAGTGTTGTCATATTTTGGGAGGTATGACAACACTGGAAGTATCCCTATATGTTTTGCTTACTTTTAAGAAAGGAATATTTTCGGTTCTAAAGTAATAACATATTTTTGTCAGCAATGTTTTGTAAAATGAAAATTTGGCAAAAAACGAATGATGGCAGGACGCCAGCCATCAAGATGATGAGGTGAAATTTCACTATGATGAGTTTTTAACACTTTTTATTATAATTTATTATGGACCATGTCCAATCCATATATGCACAATTATTTAAATCTCAGACATCATCTCAGAGGAGTGTACCATAAAATTACTCGGCTTGTAATAAACACAAAATTTATTACTTTCGCCGTTTAAAGGAAATAGAGAATTCTCAGTTGTTAGGAATATATAGACAATAAAATAGAATGGGGCACCGTCTTCTACATTTATACTTATTTAACTAGCTTTTGCAAGCGACTTCGTCCGCATAATAATTGAATTGGAATAATTACTTTGGGCCGCTAACGTTAATACGCTACTTCATTAAAAAGTTGAGTTAAACTGCGATGTCTTTTTTTAGAAGTTTCAAAGGGGAATAATACTTTCATACATGACTTTTGTCTTCAACCGTTTACGTAGCGGAAGTTCTCAATACGAAAAATAATCTTCAATTTTGAGACATTCTTCCTTGCAGCTCTGCAGCTATTTTTCTTAGCATGATGACAAATATATAGCCTCCTCAATAAAGGAGCTACCTAACACTGAAACATTTTTGAATTAGGCCGTAGTTCTTGATATTAGCGCGTTCAAACAAACAATCAACCAAACTTTCAGCTTTTAATATCTGGGGAACGGTAGTGCCCCTTTCAAGACGAACCAAACGAAGTGCAAGGGCACTACCTACCTTTTCTCGAAGTGTTTTTTTAATAAGTTCATCATCGTTTCATTGTTGGTTTCCGAACCAAAAACATTTCATGGCAAATGTTGCTATGACGACCACATAAGGTTTGCGCTGTAAAAAGGTATCGGATCTCATGTAGAGCCAAGTTTCTGAGTCTACACGGACTAACTCTACCAGCCCTTACTTAAACAAATTCAATATCAGTAAATAATAATGTATGGCTTGACTGTTTCGTGCTTAATGTATATCTGAAACTGAATACTTGAATAACCTCCACGACTAGCGAAAAGGCGAAGCCGTACTATAACCGATGTGTAGAATTTATTGAAGTAAGGGTCGGTAGATATAGACCGTGTAGATTCAAAAGCTTGGTTCTACATGAGATCTGGTTATCCTTTTACGGCGCAAACTAAAGAAATTTATTCCATTCTTTGGACATTAAGTAGTGAGAGTACATTTAACCGTAGTAACTATTTCTCATATACTCGTAACTATCTTATTATTCAGTAAGGGATGACTATAACTTTATAACAAAAGCCTTTCTTAACCCGATGTCAAAAATAAGTAAATAAAAATGGACAAAATTATTATAAGAAATGAGTTTCTTGCTAGAATGATAATAAGTGAAGAAATTATTGATTGATTACATTGTTTTTGCGATTTATAAGTACATTTATTAATATCATTATTATAACCAAACCACCATTCATAAAAGGATCTTTTCAGATCCGCATTTTTCAGACAACGCGTAACCGATGGTGCTGCTGTGGAGATAAGTCATTCGTTATCTGCATGACTATGATACTGTCTTGGCTTTTATTTAATGCTTGTTTTAAGCGAAAGCAGCGAGATTTTATAAAGGTCATTCTACTGCTACTGCTACCTATATAATACTAAGCATAATTATTTTAGACGCCTATTCTTTATGTGCTATTTAAACAAAGGGAAGCGTTATTTGCGTTGCGAATCACGCCAATCGTTTTATGTCTAAAAAGATGTTCACCAATTTAGATATGCGTGCACGATCAAAAATGTTTGTACGATGAAAATATTACATCCATCAACTAACTTACACATGAAACTACGTCTGGTACGCACTTTTGAATATCAAGACCGGGACAGCCTAACGCTTCGATGATAAATTACATTGGTTACGGATCATTCATTTGTAAAAGTAATATTATTAGAAATACAGAAGGCTGACTGTACTTATAACCAAAATATACTCTACGCTATGGTACAGATGCGGCATATAGTAAGAGATGTTTGGCCAAACCGTAATTTATCATCAACTTTTGCTGTTCACTGTGCCATACCAAAAACTGCCTATTCACAGTTGCTTTAAAGACGCTGACATTGAATGGTATGAGGAAACCATTAGCAGGCATTTCACTTTACTCTTTTGCAGAACGCATTGAAAAAGTATTTTTAACACACAGCGCTATCTTTCCCCAAACTGAGTAACGGCCTACAACAACGGATAAAGAACGCATAATCCATCCTTTGGTTAAAATTAAAATGTTATATACCGAGAATAATACAAATAAACACACATTTGTTTGTACTGCACGAGTATCTAACCCTGAATACCTTTACCGTTAAAACAAATCGGTTGATAGTCGCAAGCAATATTTATTGAATATTGTGATACATAACCATCCGTTATCTGATATTCTATTACATTTCTCAGACCGTAATGAACGTTGCTGAATTTGTTACTTATTATTTTGGTATTTCAATGTTCAAATATTAGATACATGAATAGTAAACCTTACTGTACTAATTACCTTAAAACCAAATTAACTAAGGGGTGAAAGGGGCCGAGGTAACTGTTTTTGTATGAAATATTATCTCGGCTCCCGGGAAACCAGTATGAACCATATTTAGGGTCGAGTGGAAACCAATAGGCAACTCTATTTTTAGGAGCCGAGAGTGACTAAATCAATAATAACCCACATAACAAATATTTCGTATACTTACAGCCGTAACGTGCTGGTAGTACAAGTTGTAGCTGATGTTGATGACCTTTGTACATAAAGGATCCTTCTAATTTACATTGGAATTATCCCAGAAAACCATTAAAATGGGATAAATTGAATTAGTGCCTTATTTCCATTTCTCCCGCCATTAGCCTTTATGGTATAGTCAGTTTATAGAGCAATAGCCATTGCCCACGGCTTCGCTCGCATTAAATTCGTCGTATAACGGTTACCCATTTTTCTGGTAACGAAAAAACAGAATATTATTTTACGCTGTAGTAGATAATATTATACGTCTTTCCATCGCTTTTTGGCATCCTACTTTGAAAATTGCGAAAAGTCCCATAAACAATTTGAAGTGAAAGTTCGAATTAAAAAGTAAGAAACTAAGACGTGATAGCGTATTAAACAGACATACAGAGCTACTTTCGCATTTAAAATATCGTATGGATATTTCTAGATAGACGGGATGGAAAATGGTTGGATAGTGGAAAGCCCGATTTAAAAGGTTAGATAAGTCGTGACATTAGTTTTGACATTGTTACAAATATTTAGCAACTGCATTGTTATTGTATCTGGTCAACATTGTAGTACAAAGGTAGCATAATACAACTTCGTCGTCGAGTAAGCAACAGCTTATTGCAAACTAATTTTATCTTTATTTAAACTCGATTTTGACAAGTGAAATATTGTAAGTAAATAGAACAGAAATTTTGGAATCAATGAACAAGGAATATATGTCGACAACACAAGCTCGACAATATCTCCAATCAGTTCGCAGATTAAACTGATTCCATGTCAAGGTTACGAAGGTCCGATAGAAGTCGGGCCAATGTAGTGACCAAAATAGCGAATCTGGTTACGGTACAGGCGTAAATTCGATTGATTGATTCAATTGATGAATAGGGACAAAACGTCCGGAAGGGATGACCATATGGGTATTACTTACAAGTTCTGTGTGGTGTTATTATTATATCCATTATTGTATATAACATGTATATTTGGGGCAGAACCACTTTTTTGTGTTGGTATGAAAATTATTATTACATATAAACAAATAAAAAAATTTTTGGACTATACTATATAGCTTTTATCTACGGTATCCCATATCCCAAATATCCAGCTCATATGCGGATAAATGTTTAAATATACGTTTTTATTAAAAACATACTAAGTATACACCAACACACCCTGATAAATTTAATCAGACACTGCCGGGATTCCGGGAATCAGGAACCCTTAGTGTTTTGGCAAATTTTTCATTCATTGAACCAAATGAACCGTCATACGTAATGAAAATATTTGTAATTGTGTTCTAGATGATTTCGGAGTGCTACAATTAAGTGGCCTCATATTATAAAACAAATGTAGACACTATATAATTTAGAAAACATATCCACATTATTAGACAGACAACCACTACAGGCTATTCGTTGGAATTGGGCAATGACTTGACCTTACTGAGTCCAAGATTGTGGCCTGACAAAACCCCGTGGCGCTTCTAAACAGTCTAAAATCGACCCCTGACATGGTTTTTTACTAATAATGCTATCGTTAAATATTAATTTACTTCTTTTCTCATTCAGTGAAAGCTCAAGATTAATGGCAGTTCCCTCGGACATGTGAATTTAAAAAGTTCATGCCGTACTTTGAACAGGGCTATTAATTCACGGTTTTTCTTTGAGAAAATTAAATTGGTGCACGAGCAATTTTCCAGAAAGGCAGCATCATTCTCGTTCATCGTAATTTTTCACTACCGCCTACTTCCGAAAGGTCGCTGGTGGGAGCTTGAGGACAAGGATATCTGACGCAAAATGGGGGAAAGATATGCTCAGTAGGGGATTGCAAAAGTTTAAAAAGAACCTATATACACATTGTGATATTCACAGAATGCTGAAATAATATAATAATTGATTTTAATGTTGAATACATAAAATTAGTCTTCAGAAAGTTTTCAGAAAATTGAATTAAGACGTTCAAACAACGTAAACGCTAATCAAATACATGTAAATACCAAAGAATGTTAAAGTTTATTAATTGAGATTTTACATACTCATTCTATTTTTAACACTCATTGCGCTTGTTTTCATTGTCTTGAAGTTGATTTTATAATATTAGAAGCATATAATTTGACTCGGTACTCAGTCGACTAGGTAGGTACTACCACGGTGCAAAATATCATCTCGTCAAATAGAAATCTTTTACGTGGAAGGACTATAGATTTTTGGTCACCCAGCCGAACTTTAACTTTCAGCATAGGTGATTCATTTGCGCGATCGTCAACCAAAGGCGCTATTGACACGAGGTTACTATACAAAACGCCCAAATATAACGTTCCAAATGAGTTCGTTAAGACGAATGGACATTTATAAAGAAGATCTCTAGAAGGATCAACGTCGTGAAAGATAAAATGGGTTTCCAAACGACGTGTTAATTAACGCGATCGATCCCTAGGCTCTGGGAAGGCTGGACGTGATGTACTGTACTAATACGGTTTCACGCTTTATACTTACCTAAATATTGCCACATAAAGTCAAACTGCTACAGCAAGATTTATATATAGAGTACCAATGAAAATTTGGAGATGGTATTATTTTTGCTTCTTTACTTTATATGATGGCAACCAGTGGCGTAAAAATAGGGTGGCAGGGCTGGCAAAATGCCATGGGCCCCCAGCTCAAGAGGGCCCCGCCCGCCCTTGAGGTTGCGAGGTCACAAATATGTATCATTTACCGCATCCTCGACCTATTCGATTCCTCGACCTACTCGATTCCTCGCCCATATTCATCCCCTAAGTTAATCATACCGAAGATTTACTATTTAATACATCTTAATGAATGTATAGTACTTAATAAAAATTACACTGAGTACAACGTGACGACTTTTTCTGATAGGGCTCCATCAAACGAATTTGCCAAGGCCCTAGATGATAAAGTTACGCGCTGGTGACTGCAGATTGGAATACGATTGTCACCACTTTCTGATATTTAGATTTGTTGAAGAAGGGTCTGTAGGATTAGTCGTGTAGATTCAGAAGCTTGGCTTACATGAGATCTGATATCGTTTTCACACCACAAACCTTGTTGTGGTCGTCTTGGCAACATTTGACATAAAATGTTTTTGGTGGTAAGTATTACATAAACAGGTTAATATCGATATATATTGTCCTTTTCTGATAAAATCTGCAGGAAATCTTTTCACTATTGGGAAAAATGAATTGAAAAATCAAGAAATTAATTTAAAAAAAGGTGGTGCAAATTAATGTTTCTTAGCCGGCGGGCAGCACAGGGGAAATGAAATAAATTGGTGCCGTGAGGGCGGCAATCAGACCCGCACAGGGTTTATAAACAAAATGGGCGGCTCACTCTGACCGCTTTTGAGATATTTACGAGGAACAACCCGAATGTGACTTGCCGTACTTCATATAATCGAAATTTACCTTTATTATATCTTACCTGAGAGTGAGTTTCTGTATGGTCGTCTGCGTGATTTCATCTTGTCTATTTTCCTCATTATAACAGTCAACCTTGCAGCGTGTCGCAATATAATCTTGTATATGATATTTTTGTTTTATGTCTGATGTGATAATAATTGACCTAAGCTTAATCATGCTTACCAATGAAGTGAATAAGCTCTAGCGCCACCGTACTGGAGCCCTTTGAATATCAAAATCTTCGCATGCGTTGAAAAAACCGAACCCATCCGTGATATTGTTGTCATAATATCGTCCAAGCCGTGTCCGACTACAGTGACCCTAATGTGTATCCTCGGTCGCTGTTATGATAGGCTCCAGTGTGGCTTGCAAAATCAGTCTTCGATTTGTATGTTCGGCTGCATGGCGAACATGCAGGAGTCACCTGCGAGTGACTGTATTGTGGAGAATAATTAGTTGCGCAGCTACAAGTCCACTCTCGCTAACTCAACCCCCGGTGCGATAGACTGATAGGCAGGAGATTGGCCGGACGTTTAGGGCATTAGTGGAGGTCTTAAAGCGACATCCAACAGGCAAGACATTCGAACTACACCGGAGGTGTGGACCAGAAGTGTCTTCGTCTTGTTCTTTAAGATGGTGATAAACTCTCTTGAAGAATGTAGACTGATATTGCTTCTGAAACACATTTATAAGTTGTTTTCCAGAGTTGTAACGAACTGTCTTGCCATAAGATTAGACTAGTCGAAGTCCAACCAACAGAGCAGGCGGGGTTTCGAAAAGGCTACAAGCCTGCGCATCACATCTATACTGTTCGGTAGCTTATACATAAGACCGAAGTGTATAACCAGCCGCTTTGTATGGGATTAGTTGACAACGCTAAAGCATTCGACTTCGTCGAAATCTGGGCTGTCCTGGAGGCTCTGCAGCGATGCGGTATCGACTGGCGATATATTGAGGTGATGAAGTGTCTCTTCAACGCGAAGATCTCGAGTTTACAGAGTAACGTTGTTTTCTCAGATAACTTGGAAAGTATTTACAAGATACGCTATAAATACCTATTTGAATGCATTATAAGTTACCTACGATAATTGAGACTAACCGATATTTAAACAACCGCAATGGCAACTATACGAGTACATGCTTAGTACTTACATAATATTAATCACATACAGACCTTTTAGGTGGTAGGTATACTAACATTTTTGAGATTTTTTAATATACTCACGTAATCAAGGTAATTTACACAAATGATTGTGGAGTTAACGAACTAGATACAAATTAGGACGTATATGTGTTTTGAATTTAATATTTACAGTATGTTGTAGAATAATGATAAACAGATTGTATAATGAACAGCAAATTGGGTATCAATCAGGACACTGTGTCCCTGCACGAAGGTCCGTTAATTGAATGACTCAAGGCCTTTTTTTACGGAAATTAGAAAAGTTTGTGCGATCCGTGGAATAAAAATAAACTCTTATACAACTAGTAGGGAAACATGACGTCGCCAAAATGTTTACGAGTAGCAATTTAGTTGAAATTTCAATTTTTATTTATTATATCGCAAATATTTACACCCATAATGGATTCTGAATATGCTTAATCGTATTTATTCGGAAACATTCAATGAATACAGTCGTTACTATTTAAATAAATTGAATTGCATTATAAATAAGAGACGTCATTAGGACAATATCAACTCGTAATAAGCAACGATTATCATAAGAAAGACGACGTAAATCCAGTAATGTAATTCCGCTGAGCAATTAAAGCTCGCATTTTGAGAGAGTTATAAAACGTTCGTCGTAATATTAATAGATAACTTTGATAACAAAAATATTATTTTCTTGTATTTTGCCATAGTTATTCTCGCTCCCAACTAAATTAAGTTTCCGCGAGACTGTATCACGTCAAAGAGAAGATTTCATCTGATTTATGACAACAGTACAATGCAGACGTTATGGTAAGAAAAAAATGCACGACAAACGTATTGTTGTGAATTATATTCTTCTGAGAGCATTACTTGCTTGTACAATAAATACAATATACACATGCTGTATATTGCATTGTATATTGTTACATGTAACACAAAGCGTTTATTTTCCCAGGGTTCCGCCAGTCGCTGTGACTGGGTTACGTTTGACTTGTTGAAGCCGAGTAGCCACATTCCCAAATCAAGACCAGGCAAGCCGAGATGCGTTCGGAAACGAAGAGATAAGAAATACAAGAAGGACAAGAGTCCAACGATGTTTTCGTTAGCCGAAGGTTGCGGGTGCGTCAACTTCCGTGGCGGGCGGCGCACGCGCTCGCTCGGCGACGACTCGTCCTCATGTAGAAGCTCCGAGATAGAGCAAGAAGTACCCAAGAAGTTGGGCAGGAGGGTTCTAAATGGAGAGTGCACCATCAAGGCCCTCGCGCCCTTCTTGAAGTTCTGGCGAAGAGACGACGTTAGCATGACCAAAGCTGAAAGAAGTAAGTTTTTTTCATTATTGTAGTTGTGATATATTGTGATATATGATTCTGATACCGTGTCATATAGTTACTATATGATTGTAAAAACAGGAGCACATATGTAATGTGAATCGAAGTTTTACCATGCTTCTCAGAACAATAATTTGGTTTCAGGGAGCCACCAATGAGGTGTTTATTTAAATCGTTTATTTATCCTTCAATATGATAACAGTACAGGTATTTCATAATCAATAATTTTATTTGACAAAAAATGTAAATTAAAGTTTGTCTATCATGTTGAGGGAGCGGAACCTGTTCTAGGTTAACCCTGTGTTACAGAGTTCCGGCCCAATAAAATCAAAGATTTTCTTTTACATAAATTACTTATGTGCTTGTGACGTTTTATATGTGGTAAAGGTGTGTTGATTATGGAGCATAGAGTGTTGAGTATGGTATTGTGTATTGATTTAAGTGTTGTGGTTTAGAGAAGTGGTGTGTTTTGAACGGAGTTTGGTGTATTTAATGAAGTGCGGTGTAGTGAAGAAAGTATGGTGTACGAATGGAGTGTGGTGTAGTGAATGGAGTATGGTGTAGGGAATGGAGATGGTGTGGTGTAGTGAATGGAGTGTGGTGTAGTGAATGAGTGTGGTGTAATGAATGGGGTGCGGTGTAGTGAATGGATTGTGTGATGATGATAAATTAAATGTGAGCCACCAATGAGGTGTGGATTGTTGCCTTCGATCTGGAGGAAGCAGGTTCAAATCCCATGTCTTTTCGAATTTCCGAAATTATATGTACGTTTATTACAGTGAAGGAAAACATCGTGAGTAAACCTGCACGTCTACGAAGAAATTCACGCGCAAGTGAAGTCGGTCAATCCGCACTGGGCCCGCTGGACTACTACGGCCTATACACCCTATGCATAATAATATATGGTGGTGATGCATTACATACCTATTAACTTTTAAATAGGAGGCAAGTTAAAATTAAACATAAAACATCGTCACTTAGTAAACGTTTTGAAAGCAAATGCTTTTTCAGAACCTAGGAAATACAAAATGGGAATAAAAAATCTTAAATGGATATTTTGTCGAATCTTTGTTTGATTTTAATTTCATGAACCATACCAACTGAACATCAATGTTATTCCAATGAATGATGGCGACAGAAACGACTTCTTAAGTTTGAAAGAGTTTCGTTGATCACTTGATTGATGATAAGATTGTATCGATTGCTTTTAATGTAATTCATGCGGAATTAATGTGCTCAAATTCAGTGTATTAGGTTCAATAATTTTATTAACTTTTTGAAATTAGAAAAATCAAACAATTGTATTGGTCAGTGGACCGCCTAATGCAAACTGGTGGATTCTATATTACAGTTAGTCAAGTGAGATTACGTTGTAGTTTCTAGCAAAAGGCATTATACATGTTAGTAGCCTAACGTCTTAACATCTTTGAATTGCTGAACATATTCATTACTAAAGTGCAACACAATGATTTATTCTTGTTTTGCAGATAAGTCCTCGAAGAATCATAATATACCCAATAATAGAGCAAAATTAATTACGTTATTTAATATGACTAGATCAAATTCATTGCATTATCAAAACAATTAGTGTACATCCAAGGGACCAAACTGAAATTAATGTACTCAATAAATATTCAAGGTAAGATATCGTAAATTGGGTTTTGCGTAATGTAAGGTGATTCACATTATCATAAAGGGTGAGGTCGCGTGAAAACAAGAGCTCATTCCTTGTTTGAAACGAGAAGGTTGATTGTTGAGACAGAGAGTGATTAGCCATATATAATTTGATAAACATCCAATTTATACTGAAATAGCTTTAATTTTCTAGTAACAATTAACTACTCGAAAATTCGGTCCTTACCAAATGTCCCTGAATAAAATAACTATCGTAGCCATTAAATCTTTATAAATATTATGAAGATTATAACACGAGTTCTTTGGGAATTCATTCCGAAAATGTTTTTGGCCTTTTAATAGATTATTTATTCATAGTCCAAAGTGTTTTCACAGTTAAAAACTACGATAAGTCATATCCAATTATACAAGTTAAGAAAGGTCGTAATAACTACTGAAAGTTAATATTAATTTTGAGACAAGTAAGTGCTAAATTAAGTTCCAGTTTTCAAGGGACGGCTCTTAGAATACTAACTTGATGTAATATGTTTCCCAATTGTTGTCATTTGAAGCAGTATTCTGAGCAGTATTTTATATAAAGGAAAATCTTTTTATTTACTTTCTTTTGGACGCTAGCTCACTTCCTTAAGCCAATAGTGTGAGGAAATTGTGTTATCCCAGTGAGTAAGTGTGACTGTCAATATCGGAGTCCCACTAGACCCGCCGTATGTATCTAATGGTCAACAGAATTTGTGATGAATTCCTTTTCTTTATTAAACTTTTTTAGATTAGATTGATCATTTTTCAATCTTTTGAATCCAATCAATAATAATATTTATTAAAAAGAAGCAGATAAGACTATGTGCGCGTGTTGTGAAGACTCGACTATGGCCCACTTAGGTCGTATATCAGTTTGCATCGACCGCAGCAACGAACACGTCTCTTCGTTTTGTATGTGCTTCTTACCAATTTTAATCAAGTATACCATCTAACGTGTTTCAAAAATGTACAAATTATGACTTTAAGGGATTCATACCACATATAAATATTTAATATATTAAGCTAAATAAGAACAATTTTCATTTTAATTTCCCAAATAATCAACAATTGGGCGGCCATTATGAAGAAATTGAGGGATAATTGGTTTTCGTGCGAGAGCGTCAAGGACCCAAAACGTCTATACTCAGTCCATCCACTTATTTTCTGTTTGACAGCTCACATCTATGAATTACTGTTATATATTCGACATAAATGTACTCCAGTAATAACGCTTATAACATACTTTATTGACGGTAATGCTCTCTTAGTGAAATGCCCTGTGCTGTGCATAATAATGAGACGCAGAATGTCCTTAATCATCAAGTATCGATTTATTTGTTTTGTTCCATTGTTTTTTCGAAAGCAGCTTTGGATTGTAAAATGCACTTGTTAAGGTTAATTTAATGTTCAAACGCTTAGTTAATAACGAACACATCAAGTTTTATTAAGCCATTTTTACATACTAGGTTGTAGACTCGGTACTGAGTCGTCTAGGTAGGTAGTGCCAGATATTGCCCCGTGAACTTCTTTTTAATATAGGATATGATTGCCCGTGAAATAGAAGTGTTTTGCTCTTCTGTATCGGACAGGTCAGGACACTGTAGTTAGTAAAATTACCGGTATAAAAGAACTAACATCTGTTGTCTCGGGTGATGGATGCAGTGCGGCATTGATGGAGAATAATAAATGTCTATCAGTTGTTGGTCTTACTGCCGCTCTGTCATGGTCAGGCGTATCAATAACCATCAGGTGAGCGCCCTGACCGTCCTATATACTTTGTAACATATAAAAAATTAGGCAATGCTTTTTATAATGAGACATATTTCAATGTTATGTTTTCCGCCATCATGGTGGAACAAACATTTTTCCGAATGGTCACATCGCGATTTCATATCGCAGTCATGTACCTATTCACTATAATAGTTAATCTAAATCACGGTTGGTATTCATTAAATTAAATATCCAATAAACTTACATTCTTTTTTATTCAAAGCAGTCCTGCATTTTTCACAGTTTTCGTTTTATGTAATCAATGTCTATTTGGACAAATGTTGACTGACAGTTATTTCGTATTTGTAAATGTATTAAAATATATTTACATTTTGAATCTTCTTTCTATCTCTCAAGCACTCGAGCTTTCATTTATTCTTGTTACATTTTGTAAAAGGAATTTTACTTCTCCACAAACGTACCGTCGAATAACGACAAATTATTATCGGAAATAGAACCGCCCGTTTTATTCGTCGGGAAAAAGAAAAACTGCTATTTTGCTGTTTATAAAGAAGCAAAAGAATTTATTTCGTCAAATATTTGGATTATATACTACTAAATTTAATTTTTGGAGCGAATTCAAACTCGTCGCTCCGTGAAACTTGTTAATTATGTAAACCAACTATACGCAAGCAATGAAGGGTTGTTTATGAGTAAGTTAAATAGACAGTATAGTGAGGCACTCCAGAGTTCCCAAGTATATTTTATGTTATGTAGTTAATTGATATCAGAGTAACAGGCGTCCTATTGTTACTTGAATTGGAGATTCGCCTTATAAATCTAAGTTCGAATACTAAAGAATTTAGTTAATGAACATACTAAGTAAACATGAATACAATGGATTGGAATTCACCAGCACTGGAAAAAAAACATTCGAAAATTCCAAATATTCATACAATTTTATTATATAAACGTCTGAATAAGTTGTGGATTTAGGTACCGCTTCTTAATATTTAAAATAGAATTATTGAAACCACAAGGCGAAAATTGGAAGCCTACTCGTTTGGTATGTAGAGGGTTGGTTCCTACAATTTTAGCCTTACTTCTTCTGATGGACAAATAAATCCCTGTCCTTTCCTTAATCAATCAGATCAATAGGGTTTAGTTTGTTCAACTAGGTATACCTTAGGTGGCAGTTCGGCAAAATTACGTTTATGATTAGGTAAAATGCAGCAGTTTGAATAAGTTAAATAATATTTTTATACAATAGGGAAAACGAGCAGCATGTAAGTATGTTTTTGCAATACGAGTACTATAAGGGCAAATAAATGCGCTACCGACCTATTATACATACATAATATGCTCTTTTTTTAAGGATGCCAAGTCGTTTTCTCAACAAACATTTCCGATGGTAATTACTTCCAAAGTTTTGTCGTGCGTGGTAAAAAGTTTTGACAAGAACGTAGTGTGAAAGGCTTTCATTATCTAGGTGATGAATCGATGAAGCGTATATTGTAAGTATACAAGGCCAGTACACAGAGACTGGGACTGCTTCTAGTGCGTATAATTTCAAATTCCAAAAAGCAAAATTTTTTTTGGAAGCTGTACATCGTAATTACGCTTTTATTTCTTATACTTTCCTAAAACGCGCGCGCGCATTTTGAGCAAATAATATATAGCAATAGTTACCATTCGAGAGTATTCGTTAAAAAAGTTACGTCAGACAATTTTAATCAATAAAATATTGTAGGTGAACATGTGGTTCTTAGAATTTGAGTTGCTATTTTATATTTTTATCTATAAAGTAATCATTCCGCTGTAATATTTTCAATCATCGACGAAGGTTTCTAATAAAAATCTAATTTTAACTTATGTTCAATTGGTTGTCTGCGGATAGATAAGAAAAAGTGTGTATTCGATGAGATTTTTATGTCTTCAAAGCTGAGCACTTAAATAGCCGTCTGTAGTTTGATATGCTGTCCAATTTTTTTCAAAATCGATTCACCTAAATCTATTTGTAGGCATATCCACTGGTAAGTTCAATGCATTTTTAGACGAGAACTTTTGGGCCCCATCGATCATTAAATTTTCAAAGTATGAGCGAGTCAATTAGTATTAAATATAAACGAAAATATTGTCATCCCTTGTCTTTGATCAAGTGCCAAATGCAATTATTATACATATTGTCAAACCTTTGATGAAGAAATACCACTTGACTTACATTATTACATTACACAAAATGCGTTCTTAGTATCTTATTAAGTATAGGTGCGTGTAATTAGTAATTAAGATTCACAAGTTAACGAGTTTCATTTTACGTTAATTCAATTTGAGAAACGTGATTAACTTGTTGAAGTTTACAGCACGGCATGCTTGGTGTTTCATTAATTTTTTGGTATACAGGGATACCCCTGTTTCATTCAGTTCATTAATTGTGGTTAAAAAGAAGCAAGTAAGTAGCCTGCAGGTAGTGCATTTTGTGTTTAATTTCATTACCTGCAGACAAGGAGACGGTTCACCTGATTCTAAGCGAAACTGCACCATTACCGTAATGGTTGGACCATTAAACGATTGAGAAAATTAAATGTAGGCAGGAGGACAGGGGTTTTGGGGGCCGATACCTCAGTCACAAAACACAGCTATGTTTCACAATACTTTTTAGGGTTCAATAATCAGGTGGCAAAAATTGAACCCTTATAGATGTGTCATATCCGTCCGTCCGTATGACACACCCTCTTTTCTCTGAAACTATAAAAACTTTAGTGTTCAAATTTTGTACTTTTGTATCGTGAAGGTCTTTTTTTAAAATGATATTGAGGTTTCTAATATATTTTTTATAAATTTAATATTTTGCGCGAGACACTTCCAGAGTAGCAAAAAGGTGTCTCCCTTTAACTTGTTAAATATGGGATTTATAAAATGAAACAAAATATAGTATGTACATTACCATGAAAACTAACAACGAAAATTGGTTTGTACGACATCTATTCAGTATTTTTTTTACGTTATAAACGGTCAACCAATATTTTCTTATAATAAATCTATAGAGGGTGCCTAAGTAAATAAAAATAATTTTATTTTAAGTTACTTGCTGCTACGGAACGCTTAATGGGCGAGTACAACTCACACTTGGGTAATTTTATTGCTGTGAGGTTGTGGTACCCGGTACCCCGGTTGAGCCTGCACATTCAAACCGACGCATGGCTCTCTAAAAATCTGTACCTGGTCTAGATTTTGGTTTATCGAGAAGCTACCATGGTAAATAAGAACTTAACTTAAATCATCACCATCATCAGCTGATTAAACGTCCCCATCGAGCACGTGCCTTCTCGTAAAGGGTGTACTATAAGCCCTAATCCTCCACGAGGGCTTAGTGCGTATTGGCCGACTTCAAGCAACCTTTGAATCTCGTCGCAGTCTTGGTTTCCTCACGATATTTTCTTTCACCATAAGAGCGTCTGACAACGAACATTTAATTTTGTTATTGTTTATTGAATCGTTATTTAGAGGCCTGAACCCCAGCCCATGTTAATCAGCGGTTCCTAATCCATGCCTACAACGTATTCATAGGGGGCATCTACCATGAGACAGCTAACTGGCTGAGAGAATCTAGTTTTATCTGATAATAACAATAATTATATTAAGATCGTCTAAATCAAGTTCCATTCCCACATTCACAGTTCAAGTAGCTGCCGATCAAAGCCTAGTGTGTTTAGGCTTGAGTTGTGAAAAGTATATTTTGAGATCACTGACAGACTACCATTAACCTGTTTTGATATTATTATTGTATGACCATGTTTGTTGTTACTCGTGTACTCATACTAATTATTGATTAAAAGTTTTTCAAAAATTATTTCTTTTACTAGGTACTGTTATTTACAGTTCGGCTTCAAAATAGTTTTGATTAAACTATTTTTACATAATTAAAGTTTACATAATTAAAGTTTATATGTAACATAAATTTTCATAGAATTTATCAAATAACTTTCTGACTAGGGTGCTGTCTAAATAATGTGCCTGTCTGAATACAAAGAGTAATTTCTATCGTAAGAGTTAAATCATGTAGCGGACAGACAGCTAACAATCTCTAATACAATAAACAATAGGTAATATTATATACAAAGTAAAATAAATATACTTACGAATTTAATATACGCATTGACAAACGGAGCCATATACTAATATTAACTTTTAATATGTACTAAATAAACTGCCCGTGACTTTGTAAGTATATCATTTATTTTCCGTGTTTTAAACAAATTTGGTCCTGCTAATTAGTTAGTAAAAAAGACAAAATTGCTCCGTTTTTGGTCGGACCCTTTATACCGTCGCGTCGGTCCCAATTCACTGGGAATAGCGGAGGACTTTATAATTTCCTTTCATTTACTTTCTTAATTGGAACAGTTATACAGGTTTAATTTTTAAATTCATACAAGTCTTATTGCCATGTCTCAAAAGCAGAGATTTCGTTTTTCAACAGATTGTGTAAACTAAATGAACGAGACCCCAAAATCAACAAAGTGACGAAATTTTTTTATAATATTTTGAATTTTTATCTTACCGCTTGGTTTATGATGGTGATTTGTTTACAAAATAAATGCTAGTGGCTATAATAATATTATGAAGAACTTTAACCCTAACTTATATTATGGATAGGTAAGGGAGCCATTACTTATATTAATTTATCAATCTTGATCGATTTTTCAAAGCATTTAGGAGATAGTAGCCTATAACTTAACATATTTTCTAACTACTCTTTCATAATACTGAGTCAAATAATTTTATTTGCTATTTATTAATTTTAGTTCTTTATTTACCTATATTATAGGCTAATGCTTAGTTTGGGGTTTGATGGCGCTGTGTGAGTGTCTGAGGATATTTATTTTAATAATGTTTAACCGCGCGGCGCGCTTGTTTGGCGTGAGTTGCGTGACTTAACAAAGCGATTTCAACAAAAAAATATATTATTTTAGCTTGCACACTGGATAAAATGAGGATAAATATTTTATTCCGCGAGTAACACCGCGGGGCACAGCTATTATATAATGCACACTTCAACTGAACATGCCAGGCTAGTAATGGAGCAATAGAAAGGAAAAGGATCGCGAGTAGGTTGTGTCAGCAAGTAAGCATAAATTAGGTCATCGATTGCTGACATTGAAACTCAATTATTAACCTATGATACGGAAAGGTTTCAGTAAATTCGATGATTGTGCTTTCTTCCGATACTTTTTTTGCTTCTTGAGATTCATTTATCGGTTTTTTCCTTATCTTTAACCAACTGGTCCTATTAACATGTTTTTTATAAGCCAAACTAAGTGTTTTAGTACTAGGTATTTTCAGTATTTTTATTTCATAATTCTTTAAACTTATTGTTTTACTTTTTTTTATAAGAAGCCTAATAGGCAACCAAATGTGCAGAATTTTCACCCGATGTCATGTGAAACCACCGTCAAGCCACTTGCAAGTCTGAAGGAGTATTTAGTGTATTGCCCACCTTTAAACAGAAAGGGGATAAGGAAATTTTATGCTTACGGTAATCCAACACATTCGGTACGTTGTTCCATGCTGGTTTTTTGTGAGGTCGTGGTACCTCTTAGGTCAATATATCATTCGGCTGAAGTGGCTCATTGGTGTGGACTATTGCCTTACGATCTGGTGGGTGCAGGTTCAAACCCCCACGTACAATTTCTTTTCGAATTTTTGAAATTATATGTACGTTTATACGACGCTCTTACGGTGAAGGAAAACATTGTGAGGAAACCTGCGCACTACTACAAAGAAAAAAGGTTTTGCGTGAAGTCAGCCAGTCCACAGCCTGCGTGGATTTTTAGGGTTTCTTTTTTTCTCCGAAACTATTACCACACTGTTGCAACTTTGTTAGTACAATATGTGTTCTGTGAATTTTGGCTTTCACAAGAAACTAGAATATAATTTTGAACTGATACTCAATATTTTTTGTCAAACCCAAACGTGAGGTGTGTCAATGAATGGGGTTTTTTAAAATGATATTGAGGTTTCTAATATCATTTTAAAGTTTGCGCGAGCGACACTTCCAAAGTGGATACTTTTTTATATGTGGCTTTGATTGACCTAAAAAATATATGTGATGTGCATTACTATGAAAACTAACAATGAAATTTGGTTTGGATATCTAGTCCGTAGATTTTTTATCGCGCATATGATTACTTCCTCCTTTATGATGGAAAAGAAAAAGATATGAGGAAAAATCTACTGAAACTGCCTTTTAGTGACAAAACTAAGTTGGAATAAAAGAAAATCTGCAGTAGGTACCATTCATTTCCGGCTCGAGGATTAATGTGTGCTTCCTGGCAAACATGGAAAACATTGCGAAATCGGGATATCCGAATTGGTCGAAATAAGAAAAATGCGTAACATCACCCAACAATATGTTAGTTATATTCTCGTATATGAATAGATCACATAGCCATTATATGAATAAAATTAAAAAATGTTCCATTTTGTATGAGGTTAAAATCTTTTTAAGAGGTTCATGGCTCTGGTCATCGCCAAATACCTACGCATACATAATATGTCGCAACCTACCCAATGATTAATATCATCATCATCATCATCAGCTCATTAAACGTCCCCATCGAGGGGCACAAGCCTACCCGTATAGGGTGATTAGGCCTTAGTCGTCCACGCGGGCCCAGTCCGGATTGGACGAATTCACACACAACCTTTGAATCTCTTCGCAGGCGTGCATGAAGGTTTCCTCATGATGGTTTTCCTTCACCGTAAGAGCGTCGGATAACGTACATATAATTTCGAAAATTCGAAAACACATTGGTACGTGGCGGGATTTAAACCTCAGCCCTCCCGGTAAGAGGGCAACAGTCCACACCATTGAGCCATCGACGCCCCGATGATTAATATAATTCTCATTAATTGTAACTACACAAATTGAATTTATGCACCATGTGTATGAAAATAACCGATAAAAAAGAAGCAACAAATTTGAGTAAAAGAGATGGTCATGCTAGACGTAAGAATGGCGAAAGATACAGTGAGCACCACAGACATCCGAATATACAAAAATCTGTGGTGAGCACAAAAACTTGATCATGGGACAACGTTTTGTGCAGTATAAAGAAACTTTATGTGCATGAACATATCTGTAGGAAGCAATAGCAATACATATCTCTATTTGTCCTGGATGCTTTCTATATATAATATGTTGTACGAGTATTTACAAAAACAATACAAATAAGTATGTTTATCCATTATTTAGTACCCATAGAAAAGACCTCTTGGTTAAATTGGAGCTATATGGTGTTGTGTTAATGTCTGTGGATATTTATTATTTATGTTGCGTGTTGGCGAGTAGCCAGGGCCTAGTTCGATATTCGGCAGGTTATACTGCGAGCAAGTGAGGTTGTTTGGTGAATTAAAAGTTCCTTAAAATCTCAAGCGTGTTATTGACAATTGTAAAAAGAGATTCTTGTACTACAAGTATACTACATGTATTGCATTGTTTTCAGCTATGAAAGCGGCGATTCTGATCCAGCAATGGTACAGGCGGTACCTGGCCCGCATGGAAGTACGGCGGCGATATACTTGGACTATTTTCCAGAGCATCGAGTACGCTGGTGAACAGGACCAAGTCAAGGTAACGGTTTATTAAGTATAAACTCTTTTATTTTTTTAATTTAGATCTGGGGGCACGGTAGCGCTTCCGCAAAGACGAGCCAAGCGAAGCTCCAGGGCACTACCTACCTTTTCTCAAAGTGTTTCGTCGTTTATTTGAACCCTCATAGAGGTAGTTTCCGTTGTACCAAATAGTTCATATTATCACGATATGGTTTTCATAATTTTTGCGTCCATGTGTCCAAGTATATATCTGTGTTTCAGTTTGAAGTGCCGAACAATGTGTTGACTTCATTCCCAAAAGGCCTAGTCTGAGGCCAGCAAGGGATGTAAGGGCACCCTTAACTTAATTTCATTCACTGAATGCGGATCAAAGAAAATCTTAAGGAATCCCTGAATGTTACAGCAATATAATGTACTTTGTATTATTTTTTGCGTTTATATGAAACTATCATATCTATTCCAATTTATAGGAAAGTTGCATAAAATATAATGCTTCTTCAACTGAAACTAATGCGTGAATAATTTCCTTAGTACTTAGTGACTGACGAGCAGACAAATGGAAGCCAATTAAGACTCTTATGTAAAGGAAATAATTAATATACGTAATACATATTAAAAATGAGTAGCGTTTTGTCGTGTGTTAGTCTCTGATATGGGATTTAGCAATTTGTTATTGTCATGTAATCACCAAGACGATCTTTGGCTTTGCTTAAGGAAGTTCTGTACGATAAAATTTTGCTGATGATACAAATCTTAATCAGACGATCTTTACGGATTTGCTTAATATAGCTGTTTTGATGTTCATGGTGCCGTAGGGACTTTAGAGGCAGAAAACAATATTTGTCAGCATAAATATTTTCAATAATTGTTGTTTGACACAATGAAATTTTGTACCCTTTGGATCGGGTATAAACTGATAATTTCTGGTAAGGTCATGGCTTCATCAATCTTATTAGTTCTCGCACTATATCAGTGGTGTTATTGGTATAGCGGAATAAAGTGGCTTAATATTTTAAAATCACAAGTTTCAAATGGTTTGCGAACCTTTTATCAGTGTCGCGGTTGTAGTATAGGGGACAATTCAAACTTAGGAAAATGGTAAAATAATTTTAATGCCTGTGAATTTAATTGTTAAAGTTCGAAGGCTGAGGGTACAAAAATATTTAGCTGAAACCTTGTAAAGTACGCGTAATAACCTTCGAATCTCTTCGCAGGCGTGCATGAATGTTTCCTCACGATGTTTTCGAAAACACATTGGTACGTGTCGGGATTTGAACCTCAGCCCTCCTAGTAGGAAGGCGACAGTCCACACCATTGAGCCACCGACGCTCAACTACTACTTACTTAATTAAATTATTATTATGAATTATTATAAATAAGATTACTTTAATTAAATTGTATGGAACAAGTACGACCCGCCCGATACCGAGATTTTTAAATTCCTTAGCACCCTTATGATTTTATGTATCCTTGACCTGACCGTAATCCTAAGATTTTCCGGATTCCCTTTAGGTGACCGGTGTATGTTGTAAGTACCTATAATATAGAGAGCAAGGCGGTTGTTATATGAATTCAACTTTTATATTTCTCTATTAGTATGGGCCTACAACAAACTTACATTACGTATTGCAAATATTGCCCGAACGTAACTTATTTCAAAATCTAAATGTTTATGAATTTATGAAACAGCCGAACTTGATATACATAACCATTCACAGAATTACAATGTCATCATAGTCCAAACTTGTATAGATAACCATCAACAAATAAACATATTTTTATAATATTTTTTGGAAATCCTGGGTAGCAGCAACCCACTCTCACTATGCAATGGTCGAAAAAGTTATTGAATTCTGTGTATATGTAATATTTACTAGTTAAGATGTTCTACGTAGCTAGTTATCTTTTGCAATTACGAAACATGAAGGAATAAAGCCGGGCTTTTGTGTAGCAGGGATACAAAAGATCGGCTTAAGTGCCTGCTTGACCTTTTTTAGAAGTATTTCTTATTTTTAATAACCTTAAGGACCCATTTCATCTCTAATAGAGTAAGCTAGCCTGTACTTTATTGTTTCTTACTGTATCTGTAATTGTCACGCTATGTACGAATAAATAAATAAATAAAATAAATAAATAAATTCAGGGAAAATTTCTGGAATTCACAAAGGTTGTATTAAACATCCTTGGTCCTTTGTAAATGCTTAACAAACACCATGCGTGACAAAAAGTTGTTTTTATTAGAACCCTTGATGTAATAACCGTCTTTCCATACATACTGAATGGGTGGTCATACTGAAACATAACTAATATTAATTACTATGTCTCTGATATGCAGTGGCGTGCGCTCCATATAAGCAAAAAAGCAGTGCATACCCTGTGCGTCCAGACAACCCGAAAAATCGCCAACATATTAAATGATTCCACTTATTCCCATTTTCCTCTACAGTTTTAGTAAATTTGCTGCACCAATACCTTTATATTACTTTATCTGTTCTTTCTTTAATAACAGCCGAAGGTAATAAATAATAAAATTAATGTCTGGCTCAATGCTAGAGAACTTAGTCGCTAACTTTGCTTAGTTTAGGCCTAAAAAATAAGATTGTACAGGACATATTTCATTACGTATTTCCCTAAATGAATGGCCAGCCGGGACCGAGAGCAAATGGCAAATTCGTTAAAATAGTCCAATTATTAAAGGAACAAATTATGACTTCACTGGGTGATTAACGCTGTATAAATTAAATTTACCGTCCTCTGCCAGAGAGATTCATAAGCGTGAATTTATTCGCCATTTTGTGCAACTGACATTGATAATTAATTTAAAATTGTTTAACGTGTGCTCATTCTGTGGACTGCGAGGAAAGTTTTACTATAGGAAATGTAACTGCGGAACATCTGAGTAATGTGAATAATGAATAATTTACGCGTGGATGTGTTCGCTAATTTTAACTAGCTTAGGGAGACCGGTTACTAGGTAGCTCTAAGCAAAAGCTAGCAGGTATTCATTGTGGTTTCCTGCTAGCAAATAGGACTTTACGAAAAGGGTACTGTTTGTAAGTTTATAATTTAATGTGTGAATTCAAGAGCGCTTTAAACTATAGTGCTCCGCATAATAATTTAGTCAGCAGTTTATCAAATTGTTCATAATTTGCTGTATCTATATATTTTAAAAATTAGTCATGTGTAAAAGTAACTTGACTTGATTGCCTATTAAAATATTTTAAGTATCTACTAATCTTACCTATGAAACTGTTGAAAAGACTTATGATGAATGTCAAATGTTATGTCCCACTAATTCGGAATGTAATTTTCTACTGAGGCGAATCCAGCAAAAAACTCAGTGGTTACTTTTTTAAAACATTGGTATAAATACGCAAACTGTGTTTATTTTATCTATGCATATATTATGTAAATTAGGGGAGTTTAGTGTAATTTATTTTAGGTTCATCTATTAAGATAATGGTCAAAATAAAAATAATATTTTAAAAAAAGTATTTATTTTATCTTTAGTTCTCAAGTACGAACTCGCTGAAATTTGCTTCCCTTTGACGTATTGTGTGAACACACGTGTGCTCACTGAACATTTCGAAGCGATCATTCGATGTGAGTGAACTAGGCTATGCAGTCACAACAATTTACGTCAAACTTATCCTATGGAAAACCAGTGGTGTTAACTCTCATTATATTTATTCACAGTCGACGTATTTGCGTATTTTATCATTATATATAAAATTTAATAGGAGTATCTGTTTGTAACATCGAAATAACTATTATTTACCATATGTATAAAAGTTCTTTTACTTTTTTTGCGTTATTGTTTTTGTACTGTAAATTGTTATTTGTGTTGAATTATACAGTAAAGCATAATATTATATTTATTTATGAATATAATATACGGTAGGCCCATACACTAACATTTTTGAAAAATAAAGTAATTTAGCAAATTTTGCAATGTCCAAGTATCAAAAGCAGGGGAATTAATTAATATATTTTAACGACCTGTGTTGTATAATGGTTGAGATGTCAGCTATTACGTTAACGGTTTCGGGTCCGGTACTTTATAAGCAGCTTAGATTTAAAAAAGCGAATATTAGTATGATTAAAAAAAGAGTAGGTATATTGGTATATTTCTTCATAATTTGTCAAAGTAAGAGATATTTGCCATTTGGTGATAGATGGCGTTGTGTGATCCTCTGTAAAGGTTTATTTATGATATTGTATTGTGGAACTCAGTCATATAATTCCAAACACTAAAATAGGAGTGAATTGAATTGTTTGAAGAAGAGCCCTATAAAAGGCATATTGCGTAGAAACACCAATTAAAACTCTGTTCATGCGCTTTAGCGAACTAATGAAATTTTATAGCAAAGTGGCCAATTTTCAGTGAAACGAGCGGAGTATTTCGCGGCACTTCGCTTCATTTATTCACTTAATATCGAATGTTCGGTTTGGTTACGGACGAGTAATGAATGGGATTTGTTATTTTTAGGTCTTGGTTCCGATTACTAGGTAGTACAATTATAGGGTTTGATGTCTTTGCCCGCGGTGTTAGCAGCGGTATAAAAATATTATTGCTCAGTAAAATGTAGCCTATGTGTTTATCCAGGGAGTCAGCTAACTTCATCTCTTCAACCTATCGCAGTCCCACTGTTGGCTATAGATCTCCCCATTTTGCACCCGATATCTTGGTCCTCCGCTTTTCTCATTCAGCCTCCACCAGCGGCCTTTCGCAAGTCGGTCCATCGGCTGGAGCCAAGACGCAGTTTCCACAGGTGATCCAGCGAGCTATGTCGGTAACTTTAGTTCGGATAACATCGTTTCTGATTTTGTATTTAAGAGTAGCCTGTTGAGTAGCTTTTAATTTGAGAACCAATCCCGCAGTCATTGTTTATGCCACAGCTGCGTATGTAAGTTCTTATCAAATTTTATTGCTGCGCGGTACATTACTTTGTTTCTAATTAAAAAATTTTTTCGCTAAAGTACCCTCAATTTTCCCTTATTACATCAGTTACCTGGCAAGAGAAGTCCCGTCTAAATCTGTCCAGCCATTTCCGAGATTACCCGAAATAAACAGACTAATTAAAAAAATATATTTTGGCCAATCCAATTTTATTTATTTGTACCTATAGAAGAAATTAGATGAAGTCTATACCATATGACAATGGGATGTTGTCACAATCATTAAAAAAAAACACCATATGACTTCCCTCTGCAGGGCTCAGATCTTCTCCTATCCCCAGGCATTGAAAGATTAGTCCATATTGTTGACACGGCTTCCAGTAAATTCATGGCTAAATCACTCTTCAACTCCCTTATTTTTCCATTATTCGGCATTTTAAGTATAAGCTGTATAAGTAGGAGAAAAAAGGTGAGCAGCAGATACCCATGGAGTTAATCCTTTAACATTGAATTCTTTGGAGGCCATTCTTACATTCCCGATTTTGCCTTTTGAAAGCCTTAAAAAAGGCCGAGCTCTTTCCCCTAAATCATCATTCGCAAAAAATAATCTCGCAATAGGTGGATTTCCCAATCCAACGGAATATTTTCATATTATAATCTGTAAACCCATATAATATGTAGATAATACTATATTGTACTCGTACACCAACAAAAATATAGTTCTTATGCTCGCATTTCGCTGTAAATGATATAGTAGGGAAATAAGTCCTATTCTGTACGGAACTAACCGAATACATCATAATTTTTGCTGCTTCATCCAGAGTGCTTGTAATATATCTGTTTTCACGAGTGTTTATGACATGGATTATACATTGTATGAAGTGTTTTTGTGGTTCTAGACTGCAGTAGGTATATCTATTTCTCGTATGTATAAAATTTGGTAAAAAAGTTATATTTATTAGAGTACGGTCCAAAACCAAATTAAGGATATCTTTTTAATAACTAATTAAGTTCCCAAGATAGGGTAGGATTTCTTACACCATTATGCTTTTTTCATGTTTTATGGGAAATTTACTTGAGAGTACTTATTTAGACAAAAACATAAACTTTATTCGTGTAGTAGGGGTAAGTTAAACTTTGTGTTGCAGTCGACGTCTCAACCGCAACACCAAATGGGTCGTCAATTTACTACTGTTGCACACGCTGTTGCTTCGAAGTTACGAGTATACATTAGACGAATGTCTGCTCTTCTCCCTGGCTAAAAATAAAAACTAAGAAGCAAAGATCTTATCTTATACGTTGCTTCTAAATATCACTTTATTTAACCGAAAAGCGCTTAGACGTCTATGGCAGTCCTGTGACTGCCATAGACGTCTAACAGCACTCAATAGATTTGCTATTATGTTTGAATAAGTGGACCATTTCCAGGTTAAAAAGTTAATCGGTTGTTTGCCTGCCATTTAGGTCTTGTAAAACGCGGGGTCATTTTACCGCAAGAGTGTTTTAATTAGCTTATTCATTCATAAGGATGACGACATCGTCAACTGGTCCCCACCAAGGGGAACGAGTCTACCCGTAAAGGGTTATAGGCCGTAGTCTTCCACGCGGGCCCAGTGCTAATTGGCCGACTTTTCCAGGTTTCTTAACGATGTTTTCCTTCAACATATAAAAAATTTGGAAATTCGAAAATACATGTGGCGGAATTTTAAGCTGCGCCCTACAGATCAGAAGGCGAAATTCCAATGAGCCACCAATGCTCTACTCGGCTGCGAACAATAACAATAATTATTGTGTGTACTCGCTGCTCCGTTTTTAAACAATTTTGGTGTTCTAAATTCGACTAACACAGGTGTACGTTGTCACAAACTCTTTTCGTCTAATATTGTGAAAAGCTAACCTTTGTAATAAAAGCTAAATTTAAACATCAAAGGAACACGCCCGGGAACGTTGATGTCAGTTAAAAGGTAATTTTCCACGGATATTGATAGATGTTATCGCCATAAAAATAGGGTGAATTACTTACCAGAGTAGAATGTTCGCTTGTGCTCATGCTATCATTGGTTATGACGTGACATTCGCTTTGTATTATCACGGTAAAATGAACATCCTGAACAGTAGGTATTAAACCATATGTGCACATCAAGCACTGTATTTAATTGCAATAACGAACGATTGAATGATAAAATCAAATCGAATATTTTATTCAGCGGTTCCAGACACAGAAAGTATCTAATTACCTTAAACTTTGCACCTAAGGCTGTAAAACGTAAATCCTTACAAATAAAATAAATTACTTGACACTGAATAGGAGCCAACTTGGCAATGTTAAAGTTTATTAAATACCATAACGCTGATATTCCGTGGACACCAAAGCAAGCAATTACAATTTTAATATTATTAAACGCATATCAAATAATATGTGAAACTAAATTTTAAAAAGATAATATAAAATAAATTCAACGATAGACACCGAAAGCGGAATAAAATAATATAAGTAAAGTTCAAAGGTACACCTTTGCATAAGCTAGAACGACGCCTGTCAACAACGCCAATATAATTGTGACGGGCCTAATGGAGGAGAAGACGTCATAATAAATTATTTTATTACATTAAGAGAACTTTATTAACCTTTTGACAAATTGGACTATTAACTCTAGCGACAATTGTATTCACAATTAAATAACATTCGACATTGAAAACAAAAATGGCATTATACCTACTGGTCGCGTTGGGGAAAAATTACTTTGAAATTAAAAAAAAGAGTAGTACATAGCGTCCGGAAGTAATTCCGCTTCGCATAAATGGGTTTTGGGTTTTGACTCGCCAATTAATGCTTCCTTACGTAACGAGCTTTTAGTTAGTGGGTGGTGAATAGATCTTTTAATTTCAAACAAATAATATTATTAGCACTAGGTATACTTATTTACCCTTTACATTAGATACATATGAGTCTCCTTCGATGTTAATTTCACCCGAGGGACCCGTATCTGTATTTTTCGTTATCGTACTTTATGTTTTCGATATGGCTGTGTTCTAGACTAAAGTTAGAAGGTTATCCCTTGGAGTATTAAAATGATCTACATTCTGTGAGGAAATATCATAACATTAGGGTCTCTGCTTTGTTATTTTGATAAAATTAGTCTGCAATAATTTTATTTTATAAGTAAACGGGGCGGTCGGTACGCTCACCTGGATGGTAAGTGATACGCCTTGACCATGACAGATGCATTGTTAAAGAAAATTAATAACAGTAAGTAGTCGTTATTTTTATCAACACTGTTCTGTGCCATTATATATATTTTATTCGCTACAAACAAGACAGCGTATCTGAAAATGGCCTGTAAAAATAATAGGTTGATGGCGTATCGACTAGCGTTCGAGTAGGTCAAGCAACTATCACAAACTTAGTCGTAGTAATCAACATCTCAAGTATTTACATCATATTCATCTTAATTTAAATACCCAGCAAACCAAAAGCTTGATTCAACCTGTCACAGCAGTCAATAACATCCTTGTTCACGCCGGACTTTGGGTTCGTCGCTTTCACGGCAGTGACATTACATTTGCATAGGGAAGGAACAATTGTTATTCGAAGACGGACCTGGCATTCTACTTAATTATGTATCTGTAGGTTATTCAATGCAATTATTTCTTAAAGTACTTTTCATTTTATCATATGTACAATGTTCTGCTTACAAAAATTCACATTTTGGTCAATAATGTCATGCTCGTTACTCTTATTTGTCCTCGTGTGAGAATTGGGGTGTAACGAACATATTTATTTGTTTAGTCTGATAACTGGGTGTTTTCTTAATGGAGATACGTATTATTATGATCATCAGGAACTGCGAGTTTATGTGTCAAATGCTTTCGAACAAAGTACTTAGGAGATCTAGTTCCGGAGTGGCTTTTGTAGTTTGTGATCTTTAAATGTCTCAAATCTTTTACCAAAAACACTAACATTTCTTAGTTTTACTTTTATCTCTAGCTAGACTTGCCTAGTTTTTCTTTTGTTTGCCTTGAGTAATTGTAAGTTTTTGTTTTAGTTGTACAACTTTTTCAACGCGCTGCTGAGCCACATGAAGGACACAAGCGGGCGGCCATCTTCCGAACGGACTTCGCGTACTGCTTCTGTGTGTAAGTAATATTATTTATGATGCCAAGGTCACACTAACAGTTAACGTTTAACCATTAGCGCAATAACTATTGAATGAAAGAAAGAAAAACCTTTTGTAGACCTTTACAAAAAAATACTAGTTATGCACTTATTTCTTAAAAATAAAACATTAAAACTTTATCCCACATATCGAGAACATTGTGAAAAAGGCAAACCGGATGTTAGGCTTTGTTTACCGCAACACGAGGATGTTCAAGGATGCTAAGGTTAAAATATTATTATAACAGTTTGTAAGAAGTTTGATTGAGTACTGTAGCGTTGTCTGAGGCCTCATTACGCAACTCATTCCCTAAAACTAGAACGACTCAGAAGCGGTTCATTAAAAACTTAGCTTATGGTAATCGAATACATAAAAGAATACGCTCGTACGAGAAAAGGTTAGAATATTTTTCTTTACTTTCTGTTAGTAATCGAGGTACGTTATTGGATTTATCTTTTTTATTTAAAATCTTAACCAAAAAATAGATAGTCCGTCGTTATTACAATTATTTAAATTTCGCGTTCCTGCTCGCTGTCCTAGGTCCAATAATACCTATGTATCCACCCCATCGCAAAACAACCCTCGGTGCAAACTCGCCCGTCGCACGGCTGTGTAAGTTACTTAATCATTACAGTAATATAATCGATGTCACACAGACTCATTTGCCAGGCTAATTGTTTTTTTTACTAATTTTTTGTATAAATTCGTTACTTTGATTTTAATTTTTGTAGCATAAATATAAGTTACGTTTTCAAATCACGAGGTGTTTACCTGTCATAGCTTGATGTACTCTGTTTTTGCCTTTAAGTATTATGTTTTTTGTATCTGTAAGTGTTGTCAAGTGTTGTAGACCTAATAAATAAATAAAAAAAATAAAAAAAACTGGTCAAAGGGTCCAAAGGCTCAATTTATAAATGGTATTCCCGTTATTGTTGCCCTAGCATAACAAATCATACCAAAAACAGGCTCCGTATTCTAGTGGATGGTTAAGATCGCTGCGGGTTCGGTTCCCGTGGGACGACATCGTCACTTTGTACGATTTCTTCCAGTCTTGTTAGGACTTTTCCAGGCTGAGTCCCAAATAAAGATGATTCCGTGCTTCGAACTGCTCTAGCTAATAATGTCTTTAATCTTTCCGACCTTATTCCGTATTGCTTTGCTGTGGGTGAAGCTGTTCCTTGCAGTGGGACATTATAGACATGTATATAATTGTTAATGTTAAAATTTCTATTGACTTAATGTAAGTTATTTTAAATTCGAATAGCTTTTTCGATACTATAGACATATAGCCCTGTGCGCTCGCGCTTGCTCGGTGCAGTTGTAAACGTTATCTGCAACAGGCAGGAGTAGTCAGGAATAAAAAAAATGCCATATGGAATTACAGTCAAAACCTGATATTTAAGGAACCGCACAGTTGCCGACGTTATAACCGATAGTCGTTATAAGCAATAGTGTCATAATATACACAAGTACAGTAGTTATATTATCTTTTAGTGTCATGTTGAACACATGGTAAGTTATGAAAAACTTGCAATCTTGTACTGAACTAAGGGTGGATTCATATTCATTTTGTTACCAGAACTTGTCGCCCGAGTTCTCGTAACTTGTTAAATGACTTTCACTACGTTAATGACTGCAGTGTCTTAGTTCGCTTCCCGGATTATCCCTGCTATCCGAAATTGCCAGTTTGAGTGTCAAACTTTGTTTATGTAGGATTTGTATACTAACGTACATTATACAGGTACTACAATCCTATTAGAACAAGGATGTCGTAGTTAGTTAAAGTGTAAGAAAATATGAGTTCAACAAATTATATAAAAAAATAGCCAAGTGCGAGTCGGACTCGCCCATGGAGGGCTCCGCAGCACCAAGTAACATAAAACAAAATATGTTTTATTTATTTAAGCACCTACTACAGATTTAATGATGAAAATTGTGGTCCACGTTTCTGACGTATACATTTTTTTCTAACAAGATGTCGTTCATACTAAGATTTTTAGTTTCATTTCAATGTATAGGAAACCCCAATATAATTTTTTATTTCAAGTTTTTGTCAAAATCTTATAGCGGTTTACAGAATACCTATGCTTACAGTGTTTGAACAGTGTAGTGATAATACTCCGCGTGCAAGTAAATCGACTCAAGCCTCAAGTGCGCATAAAAAGTGATATAACTAAAAAATGACTTATTTTACCTCTATATAATGTTTTACATAATTAAAGCCTAGTAATTAGGCTTTCAAATGGTAGCATAATATCAGTAATTTAAATAAACACTTGTACTTAGAATGCAACTGAACGCAACCTCCCGTAAACTGCTCTGCGCTCTATTCACAACTTGCGCGACACAACCCCCTATAAAACCCCCTGTAATCGTTTTTTTCTTATCAGTCGCTCATTAGACGTTGACCTGAACACATCTCTGCAAATTAAAGCCGACATTTGAAGAAAATTATGGATACAACACCTGAAGAAGCCGCTCAAGTCGTTGCCCTGTTGCAAGAAGGGTTGAACCAGCGAGAAGTCGCTCGTCGTTTGAATATGAGTCAGTCCGCTGTCTCGAGAGTATACAGAAGGTTTCAAGAGACTGGTGCCTTCACTCGGAGGCCTAATACCAGCCGACGCCGGTGCACCTCGGAGCGTGACGACCGGTTTTTGGTCTCGACCTCTCTCCGAAATCGACACCTTACCGGCGTAGATGTGCAGCAGGAGCTACGTCAAGTTCGCGGGGTGACTGTCAGTCAGTGGACAGTTAGAAGAAGGTTGAAAGAAGCTAACCTTACTCCGAAAAGACCCGCTACAGGCCCGAAGTTGACCACAGCTCATCGTCAAGCACGCCTTCACTTTGCTCGAGAACATTTGGATTGGAGCATAGAGCAATGGCAGTCAGTCCTGTTCACAGATGAGACGAGGATGTGTCTCCATGGCAGCGACAGGAGAGGTCGGGTATACCGTCGTCCCGGTGAACGGTTTTCACAGTGCTGCTTTGTGGAAACCGTTGCATATGGTGGCGGATCTTGCATGATGTGGGCTGGAATTTCCTTAGAAGGCAAAACGGACCTTGTTTTCGTTCCTGGGGGAGGCCGGGGAGGAGGTCTGACCAGTGATCGTTACATTGAAAATGTTCTACTGGATCAAGTTGTCCCTTATCAAGGCTTTATTGGGGAAAATTTCATCTTGATGCATGACAATGCCCGATGTCACACTGCTCGGGCCACACGTGATTTCCTGAACGAAGTTGGAATTCACACTATGCATTGGCCAGCGCTCAGCCCCGATTTAAATCCCATTGAGCACATATGGGACGAGCTCAAAAGGAAAGTTAGAGCGAGGAATCCAGCTCCGACAAACATCAATGAGCTCAAGACTGCGTTGGTAGAAGAGTGGGGTCGAATACCACAATCATCCATTAAAAAGTTGATAAGGTCGATGAAGAATCGCATGAGAGCAGTGATCAGAGCTAGAGGAGAATACCAAATATTGACACGAATATTTTTTTATCTTACGCACATTTTGTTTCATTTAAACACAATAACCCCATACTGTGAAATTGTATGAATTTTCAACATTTTTTACATTATCATTAGCATTAACCTTTTTTACTAAACTACTGAATCGATTTTCATGCAACTTACACCATTTTAAAGCTCAATTACTAGGCTTTAATTATGTAAAACATTATATAGAGGTATAATAAGGCATTTTTTAGTTATATCACTTGTTATGCGTACTTGAGGCTTGAGTCGATTTACTGCACGCGAGTGTAGTTTAAAGAAAAACGGTGTGACATACGGATGGACATCAGATAGACAAGCTTGAGGAATCTATAAGGGTTAAATTTTTTGCCATTTTTGCTACGGAACCTAAAAATCAACCAAAACCTTAGTGTTTTAAAAATTAAACTTATGATATCGATTTCATTTTATTACCAAATTTTCTTAAGACCGAGATTCCTAAGTGTTCCTTTATTAATTTTCTGCAAAAAATATTACTCATTTTTCAAATGACGTACTTAGCAGTTTTGCTGTGATTTCTTTAATTTTGGTTTGATTGTTTGAAATGTCCAAATACTGTGACTTACGTCCTTTGTTTTTACTGCAAAATTAGGAATATTATGTTAGTGTATAAACACTCACATAATATTTCTCAAAAAAAAAATTGTGTAGTTGATTGTGAAATTCATTAAAAAATATATTTGAAATTACCTACTCTTTTAGTCAGCAAACATTATCTTATTCAGGAATGCCGTTGTTTTACGACAAGTTTGTTTAACACTTCAATTTCTCTGCCTAAAGTTTTATACGGACCACATCATTTTTTGACAACAGTCATACTTTACTTTGTTTCTAAGTTGCTTTTGCGTGTCAAGGCCATTACAACTTTTTCCCTTTGTTTGGTGTTTATGAAAAGGCTTGAGTAAAATAATTCCTTGAATACAATAATAACGTGAAAAATGACACTTATATTAGACTAGTGGCTGCTCGAAACTTAGATACGGCAATAGAAAAAACAAAACACTTCATGAAAGAAAATAATAAAAAAAACTCTGAAACAATTAATCTGTACGGATTTTCACCCACCCACCGCTGCAAAGCGTAAAGGTTACGTAGTATTGACCCTCTTGGGGCAGAGATTCGTAAAGTTTATTCTTAACGGATGTCTTCATGCTATAAAGATCCTAGCTGTAAATTTATATTTTTAGGTTAATTTTTAAGATTTCATGTATAATAATTGAATGGAATGTCACTAGTAAGCATTGGGTTCTTTTACAAAAATTAAACATAATGAGCATCTACATTCCAAATTTTTTTAATCATGGTGAAATATCTTGTAAATAAAGATGAAGATTTTTTAGTAAATACTGCTTTATTACCTATCCTCAATGCGCGAAGCACTGTAAAACTTAAAGCCTATTTTCTACTATAGGTTTGCAACTATATAATGTATTTATTACAAAGTTGCATTAAAACATAATTAAAAAGTTCACAAGTAGTTGGATAACATTGAAACGTACAATGTTTTCCGTAAATGGAGTCCGTAACTCTAGCCGAGACATTTTAATCTGTCGCAACAACACTTAGCAAACTACGTTAAGCTTTGTTTTAATTGTAAAATTTAACAGGATTGAAGTATTCGCGTTGGCTTGATTTCAAAAATAAAAAATGTCTGTATACAGACTAATAAGTAATGTCAATTCGAAATATATCTAAATACTTGAAATATTGTACACATACAGTTTGGAATCGTTTTTAATCATTGATACCTTCACATAGTGGTTATCATTTGTGATAAAATACAAGTTTGGTTCGCTTAGTTATGCTTTAAACGTGAACGAAGTCTAATTATTTCGGGAGATCCTACTGCTATTTGTTGGATTACCTCTAACAACTATTGTGTTGTAAGGTAACTTTGAAAAAGCAGTTTCCTGCATTCTACTGTACTGATGTTGTACTCGAAAGTTCGCTGAGCTTATTAGACAGTCACATTGATATTTTCAAGTTCTAGGAATAATGTAATTGTCTTCATTTGGCGTGAATTCATTACAAATTTCCATGCATACTCGTATATTTTTTTCACTTAATTTGGTACTAATGTTTATTGTACGTGTATATTGTATTTAAATACTTATAAAGATAGTTCACATTCATATATGCACAAAACAAACGCACATCGCGTGAATAATGTACGTCACATCAAGTCACGCGAAAGTTTGTCTCGTAAATTGTAGTTGCTAACTCGCGATGCGGATGTAAAACGGCTCTAGTTACTATTGATATTATGCTGTTAACATAAGTAGAACTGAGTTTTCGATAAAGCTTATATATATTTATAAATTAAAATCTATCAAAGTTGCGTCATAGGTTTTTAGGGAAAATACGAGTACAAATAAGTAAACTACAAAATTTTCTTTACGCCTTGAAATCGGCAGGAATCCAGGCATTACATATTTTTATTGGATGTTGGATATATTTGAATGCGTCATTTCAACGATAAAAAATAGAATAAACCGAATTATCATCAGTATATTATTATCTATTAAAGTATCATACAACTTTATTTACTCCAAAACTAATGCGCAAGCAACACGATCATACCAAATTGAGCAGTTCACAACTTTTGGACTAACAAGACATGTAATTTACTTCTCCATTTGCAAATTGGTTTGGAGCAATTTACTATTATTTATATGTTGCTTTAGTTTATTCATTGCGTCCTCTTTCCCGGTGCTCCCTTTACTTAACTGGCTACGAGCACGCAATGCTGTTGTCTAAGAATTACACATGTCTAGTGTTATGTCATTCGACCAACTGCAGTGACCTTTCTCGTTTCCACTTAATGCAGATAAAACTAGGTCTCGGCTACTCTTAGCGCAGTCTGACACAAAATCCACGTTTAGAATGACTTTATATATGTTTTTACACTTCCACTTCACTGATAATATCTAGCGCATTATTTGGTTAATTATGTACCTGATATACCTGTTCATGTGAATGATATATTTACAAGTAAGCAGGGCGATATGAGTTTGAAAGCAAGGCTCGAGTTTATTGAAATGAATAAGCCTCCTTCAAACTCCTTTATCGTTGAGGGGTTCAGTAATGCAATTCCCCTTCATGGTATCTGTATGGCTCTTGTGGTATTTAATTATTTTGTTGGACTGAATTAATAACTAGAATAATGTTACATGGGGTTCGTTTTTTATGTGATTGATTTGGTTGGAAAATCAATAAAAATCGTACATAGTTCTGTTAAAGTTCATTTCTTGTTGGGATCGTCCAAAGTTATGGTGTCTATGTGCTATTGGGATACTGGGACCGCAACCAAGTGGATTCCTTATCTGTTTGCATTTAAATTATTTTTTGGTCGATTAAAGATATATTAGTTTTACTAACTTTTTACTACTTGTTTGCAAAAACTTCTCTTTCAATATTTATTTCTACATACTATGTGAAAGATTAATCATACACTTATTTTGATACCAAAACTTATGCTACTGTGGATTTATGCTTTATCCTTATACGGCACGAATATTAAAAACATATTCGAGTACATTTTGCTATTGAATTCTATTGTTATTTTTTCCTTTTGTCAAACATATCCGTAACGAAATTAGAACAACTTATTTAACTATGTTAATCAAAAGCGGACGGCATCCTTTACTTCTATAAAACAGCCCAACTTTGTTCAAACTTGTCTCAGCTGTTACCCTACCTGATGTCGTTCCCAGTCATGAATTTGTGAATCCTGTTAAAACTTTGGGATAGTATTATCGTGTACATGAAACTTGAATTATGTGCTATTTGTTACCTGAATAGTGTGTTAATATGATCTGTCATATCAACAGTGGAACAAGTTTTCTCAGAAGAGTCTGACGAAGGTGGAGGCGTGGACGAGACAGCTCCCGCAAAACCGTCCCATGGGCCAGACATCGAGTTTCCTTTGCAAAGAAAGGATATCGACTTACTGATCGAAGCATTCAGGAAAAAGAAGGTAAAGCGCGTTAAACTTTCAAAAGCTAACACTTCTTTAGACAAGTGTGCAAATTTCAGTCAAAATCAGATTAATATTTCCCCTTAGTAAGAAACATCCTTCAACGCAAAGATAGCAGTTAGTATAGCTAAAAGGACAAACGTTTCGTTGAGTATACACTTACTCTTTTTTTACTATTTGAAGTTTATGGCCGAATTTTTATTATTTGAGGTTTATACCGAGTTTACTGTTTCTCGAATTAAACATCTTTTTACGTCATCTTTAACTTCCATAAAGGTTTTATTATAAATTCACCGTAAGAGCTAGAAAACATATACGAGAAAATTTGTTTAAGACAGCAAAGCCACTTCAGCTGCGACAATTCATTTTATGCCTACAAAATATTGCATGAATATTTCATGATGTAAAACGTTTATTTCTCAAATATATTGCTATTGCATTTTAAAACATAAATTCTTCGTATCTTGTTTTAACTGTCAGAACTACATTTATGCACTATCAGACTTTATGATTGCATACATAATCAAATGTGACACAGTTTCACGTTTAACGACTATTCAAGTGCCGGTGTTATGGTATGAATAAAACAGTGCCTTTATAATTGGACAAATTGGGTTATCAGACTATAAACCTAGCTCGGAGCAAATATTAATGAAGCTTATTATATTGCAGCACCGTCTCCATCCGAAATATGTGGCGCAGATATTAAAGGAGGCTACGCAAGCTTTGAAACGAATGCCTAATATTCACGTAGCAACAACTTCCATATCCAGTCAGATAACTGTGTGTGGGGATTTGCACGGAAAACTGGATGATTTACTGGTGATATTTCATAAGGTAAAGTGGAATTACAATTATTTTTAAGCTAAACAGTCCATCCACTAATGTTGTAGTCTAAAACTTCAGACTCGAATTGGGTTCGAATTCAAATTACATCATAAGGAAGTCATGTCATCCATTAACATGCAATACTTATAATAAAAGTAGCTAAAACCTAATATTGAATAAAGACGAGGTGAAATTTGTAAAAGTTTGGCCTTAGAAATGATCATAATTACGAATCAATTCCATAACGAATAGCGAGAATGGTTCAAAAATGCACTTAATAACTCGTACAATCAAAATTATCGTTTATGAGATGATTTGGATCTTAAACAACAGCACTGGTGGCGCCTTATTCGGTATTGGGCATAAGGGACAAACCTTAACCTGGTGAGATTAGTTTGTGCCCTAAAATATGTATGCTGAGACCACCTTCATCAAGTGATTTCAATTATGTTAATTGCTTACTGCAGTGATTCGCGTTTCTAGACTATTGTGTTGTCTAATTCTTAATAGTTAATGTTATAGTAGTTTAAAGTTGCCCTTCCCTTACTTGTTACAATTCCATTCAAACTGGTTACTCAAAGTTGTGGGGTTCCATTATCTAGTTATTTGTTTACGTGTTTTATGCTTAAATTCTTTGAGTCTACTTTGACAGCTGTGATAGTCCCCTACTGAATTTAAGGCCTACTCCACGACAGTGAAGGATTTTGCCTTAAGCTCCACATTTTGCATTTTCTAAAACTTGCTCAGCTTAAAAACATGTTAAACTGTTATTTTTATAAGGATAAATAGAAAAAACAATTATAATTATAACAGTAATTTGTTTTGTTCTCTATATTGAGGATTTATAAGTTTCTTAACTACAAAATGAATTCATTATTACACAGAAGTTATGTAAATTAACGATTTTATAAATGAGTAACAAGCTTATCAGTTGTGTTCATATTAATTTACTGTTCGACAATTCTACAATTCAATATGTGGTTTACCATTAATTAAATATTACAACGAGAGCCCTAGGTTTGTGTTAAGTTAATTTAACTTATAATGTGGTATTTCAATATATTTAATTAATTATGATATTTGATTCCATATTTCGATAACAGGCCAGTAGTATAATTGTGGTCAAGCCCGCTCACTCGGTGCCAGGGTTTATTTCCTCCAGTTCCTATGTATGACATGTATAAGAATTTGGGAATGTATCGCTGCATAGGTATGCTGGCTGGCCGTGCCAGAGCCTTGCAGTGGGCTGTTATAGACTGATGATGATGATGACGACATGTATAACATTATTCACATACAATCAGTTTTTTTATAAAGACTTATAGAACAACCGGTTCGTGTTCATATCTAGGAACATATTGCATCACGGTTCGAACCCAAGTAGCCGACATCACAAACATAACAATCGGATCTTAAATAGTACTTAAAAGTTACCTATATATAACCCTTACTATTTAAGACTCGACCTCTCATATAAAAACCTCGATGCCTTTTTAGGTGTCAATGTCCGAGGATAAAAAACATTTATATTATTTTCCGACCTGGAGATTTGTAACAGACACCAAATGGAAAAATACATGTGTGGTTTTAGCGACTTTGTGTCTTACGGCATTAGAGTACATCACAAAGCCGTGTGTCGTTTCGGGTGGTCAGTATAGGGCTTCCTTAGGGTTGTTTTCGCGACCGCTAATAGGCGTTTTGTCGCCAAGTGGCGGGCCCCTGTGGCTCGGCAAACACCGGGGACGCGTCATCTAATTGGAGCCGTCGGCCATCGGTTGATTGATAGACCGCCTGTTACGCCGGATGACCTCGTTAACTCGCCGATATTGTTTTTCTAGCAACATTGATGCTTTACTGATATGATGACTTTTGTGCAAATGTGACGCATTTAATTTCCATTTAGTTTAACAGTCTGTCAGTCAGTACCTTTATTGAAATGGTCTTACCGAACGCCAGCTCTAATAAATAGCACAAAAAGGGTTGTGGTTTCTTTTACAAGGCCTCTAATTACACTGTGGCTAAAGTAACTGAAAAACAATGCTGATAACTTTTAGTGAATGCAGTAACATTAGGGAATCAAAATTTTTTGACGTAAAAAGTGGCTGTAATCTCTGTCAACTTAAGCTCTAGATATTGGTGGTAAGATCTTTGCATAAATTTTCCGCGAGACCCAAAACCTCTGGGTAGCTGACAATACCGATATCGTAAAGAAGTAAAATAGACAACGTTAAGCGTTGTCTCTTTTACTTCTTCCATCGGATTCCTTCCAAATAATAAAGTCTTTATTCAAAGTTTAACAAAGGATCCTTAAAATTAATAGTGATTCGATAGTGACTGCATAAGTATTAAACTGTGTCGCAGTCAGTAACGCCCACCCCACGGAACACTAGGGTCAGTATACAAAACAAAAACCTTATTCTAAAAACAAAGTGTATGATTGAGTTTATGGATATGCGAGAAACTCTTAAAATAATTATTACAAGAATAATATTAATTTATCAAGAAGACTCAAAATCATGTTTTTATGTAAGTAACAATAAAAATGTTTAATATTAAAGACACATAGATAGACTCTTTATTTTTCATAAAAAAATTGAAGTAAATGTAAACACAACATTAAAACCAATACAATGGGCAAAATAAGTGAAAGTGAAGAATTATTTACCTTGACGTCAGGCATTTTTTAAGACATTTTAAGTCCAGTTTACCTCCAAATTACTTATAGGTACGTAAAGTCTTCTTACTAATTAATTTGTACCAGTAACTGTTGCTTGGGTTTATGCATACATGTACGAGTATGTATTTATTATTCAATTACTCATTCAATAAATACCAAATAGCAGCATCGAAATATTCAGAAGACTTACTATTAATTCTCCACTGAGATGTATGAACATTGCCTTATGAATGCACGAGTGGACGTTCTATATTACATTGTAGGTATTAGTATCGAATAAACATTAGATATTAATTAGGAGCTAACGAGCAGAGTCGTGCAATATTCGACCCCAGAGCTTGAATATGGCTTCAATAATAGTAGAGTAACGATGTTATATCTACAGCTGAATGCATAAACAAAAGAAGATCAAATATAAATTAATATCGCTTATCATATGCAACAGACAAATTGTATACAGGGATACAACTTATTAACAGTTTCCCGAAAAAAATAGCATTATAACATTAGAGTAACTATAAAAGTAAACCTTTCAGAGGATCCACTTGGGCTGGTGGCATTCAGTAAGATGATCTAAATATCAACGATTTGCTTAAATATTTTCCTAACATCATCATCATAAATCTTTGAGCAATATGTCCTACTCGTATTCATACTGACATATGCACCCACTAAACGGAAATGGCTCGTGGTAGGTAATCGTTTAGGGATAAAATTATACATGATTTTATTTGTAAGAGACCTAAATTTACCGCTATCGTCTGATCAGCAGTTTAAAGTGGCAGTGGGCTAGAAGGAGCATCGGTGGCTCATTGGTGTGAACTGTTGCCTTCCGACCTGGAGGGTGCAGGTTCAAATCCGGCCACGTACCGATGTGTTTTCAAAATTTCGGAATAATAGTTACGTTTATGCGACGTTTTCACGGTGCAGGAAAACATTGTGAGGATACCTACGCACGCATGTGAAGAAATTCAAAGGTTGTGCGTGACGAACCAAAAATAAGAAGATAGTCAATTTCTACGTTTCCATTTTGAAAATAAAATTTTATATTGTTTCAAATTAGTTTTGTTATCCTACGATATTTTGCGTAGTTTGTATTTAATGTACAGGATTTCACATGTCAAGGCTTTTAATATATTTTTTAGATCTATTAAGTTTGTTTCTTATCATGTGGTGGCAGGTTTTAGGGGATATTTTTAACTAAGGATTACTATTTGAAGTTTAATATATTTAGACAGTGCCTTGTTTGGATACCATAAATAAACGATAGTCACTTGAGTCACCAATATATCGATTGTACCGGGCACGTTGCGTAAGCAGCCTTGGCCGTGCTGCTGCAGATGTTAGGATTCACCAATCGGCCACTCATTACGCACACACTGTTGTAATAACAACGTCATCGTATAAATAGCCAATGAACCAGTGTGCACACACCTGAACCGAGTACCAGTGAAAATGAAAATTAAAAGTGTTTATTCAGTTTAGGTCCTTACAGAACACTTATGAATGTCAAATGAAGCTACCACTGGTTCGGGAGGTAGTTTTCCAGTTGCCAGTGTTGCCACCTCATTTTTATAAAAAGGGCTTTTTGAGAAGTTAAAAAGAGCTAGATAGATCGAGGTATTAAAAATGCTGAAATAATCGTGTCATGAAGCTGTATTTTTTTTCTTTTCTAAACCGTCTAAAAAAACGTCTTAACCGATGAAATAGCAAAAAAGTACTTGTTCGCATGCCAAATATTCATAATTTGGTAATATTTTCAAGACAGTGAAAAAGAGCTAATTTGCTATTTTCGGGCTAGATCGTTAAATAAAAAAGCAGTTCACCTATGCTAAAAAGTGCTAGATCTAGCTACAAAAGGGCTAAGGTGGCAACACTGACCAGTGCTTACGGATTTATCTGCAAGTTGTACCATGCCTTGTAAAATCAAACAAAATTGACCTAATTAGAGTAAAGGTCTGTCGTAGCAAAATGTCAGACGAAGTGTTTTAATTAAAGTAGGATTGGTATAAGCCTACCCCTGTAATAATATTAAAGCTCCCTGGCTAAAATGTTGCAGTCAAACGTACACAAATTTGTAATTTAAAAAATACAAATGATTTACCTTATAGCCACAGATTTTTGTATTATTATAATACTACTATACTGGAGACAGTATGTAGTCTCTTTTTATTTTTATTACTGATTTTGTTTGTCTTGTAATATGTTACTAAACAAAATGTTTTTATTAAGAAATAAAGTAAACTCCTAAGTGGGAAGTAGTATTTTACCAATCCATATTCTACTTAGAATAGATATGTACTACAAATACAAAAGAAGCTTGGCGTGCTCAATAGATCGAGACGGTATTTCACACCGGCACACCGCCTGCAACTTTATAAGGCGCAGGTTTGGCCTCTCATGGAATACTGTTCTCATCTCATCATGGAATACTGTTCTCTCTCCGAGGCGGACTCGAAAGACAAGAGCGTCTAGGAGGTGAAGAGAGAAGAGAAGGTGATACCCAGAAGAGGTTCAGTAGGAGAAGAATTAGCCCCAGGAGGAATTGTGGAAGCTAGCGGTAACACCGAAGGGTGGGCACACGGACGATCGCACGGCGGAAACCGAAGGCGTACGTGTGTTAGTCATGCTCCAGAAGGGGGAGAAGTGACAAGGGACACCGGACAAAGAGAGAAATAACTTGTAGAGAGTCAAGCAGTGCGCGCGGTGATAGCGTAATGCAGTGTACCGCGCGCACCTCCCGCGATTCGGCCTGTATAACCGGAAGGTTGAGTCAGGCCATGGGAGGTGGTGGGATAGTGTTCTCATCTTTGGGCAGGGGCTCCCCAGTACCAGCTTCTCCCTCTAGACCGCATTTAACGAAGAGCGACTCGAGTTGTCGACTGCCATGACGTTTCGGAAAGGCTTGACTCCTTGGCACTGCGTAGAGATGTAGCTTCGTTATGCATTCTCTATCGCATATACCATGGGGAGTGCTCCGAGGAACTGTTCGGTTTGATCGCCGCGCTTCTTTCCGCCATCGATCTACGCAAAAACTCTACCACCCACACCACCTTGATAGTTGGCAAAGTACTACTGTGCGTTTTAACAGAAACTTTCTGTCCCGCACCACAAAATTGTGGAATGAGTTGTCGCATGCGGTGTTTCCGGACAGATACAACCTGCAGACCTTCAAGAAAAGAGCGTACTCTTGCTTAAAAGGCCGGCAACGCATTTTGTAGCTCCTTTGGTGCTGCAAATGACCATGGGCGGCAGTATTCACTTTCCATCAGGTGATCTGCCTGCTCGTTTGCCCCCTATCCTATAAAAAAAAAGAATGAAAACAAATTTCATGATATCAGATCAGAATACCTTTTCTATAGCAGTATATATAATGGGAACCGTGATCCAGTTAAAGTTTAGTTATTGTTTTTTATTTATTTAGGTCATACGGAGACTCGTGAAACAATGTTTGCTCTCAAACTTAAATTGAATATGAGAACATATATTTTTACATTTAGCTTCTTTCATTAACCTAGATATTAAATATAATAATAATATCAAATCTAACAACTAAAAACTTAAAATTAAATATTATAACTAAAATATTAAAAAAAAAAAAAAAAAAAAAAAAAAAAAAAAAAAAAAAAAAAAAATATAATAACTAAATAAAATATTAAAAGAACCCCCTTTGAACCCCTTCTTGAGCCGTCTGGTATCGCAAGAGGATGGCAAGAGACCGGACGGTTATGAGTTTGATTCCATGGAAGTTGGGCCGTGCTGGTGTGGGATGCTACCTGTTCAGAACACTAGCTCCTCCCATCTACATGGAACCAACAACAGAGCTGGTGCGGCGTGTGAAGCGGCTGAAAAGCCAAAACGTGCAAATACAGGTCTAGGCTCTGAATATGACTTTGTCCATTCGGTGTCGAGACCCTTGGTCCGTGGGGCCCTAGCGCTTTAGGCTTTTTAAGAATTTCCAAACGATTAGTCGACATTACTTGGAGACCGAAGATCTGGCAGCTACCTATGGTCAAAGAATTAGTTTAGCGATTCAAAGGGGTAAGCTGCAGTGTCTTCGGAACCTTTCCAAAGGGGGGTTCTTTAATTATTTTATTTAGTTATTATATTTTTTTTTTTTTTTTTTTTTAATATTTAGTTATAATATTTATTTTTAACTGTTGTTAGTATTGATTAAATTATTATTTTCTGTGTAAATTTTTGTGATTGAAGAAAAATTAAAATTTGCCTTCAACTGTATCATCTCATATTTATTTAATTATACATGTTTTCTCGTATTAAACAATAAATCAATATATCCACTGACATTCACACAGCGCCATCTAGTCCCAAATTAAGCGTGAAGCCTGTATTATGGGTACTAATCAACGGATAAACATACTTATATATTTTTTTTATAAATACATATATATTTTACGTAGAAAACACCCAGACCATTACAAACAGACATGTTCATGCACACAAATGTTTGTACTGCCCGGGATAATTCTTCTTACAGCCGTGACACGATGTATAGGTACTATAGAACAGCTGTCAACGCTTAACTCTTACGTGATCTGTAATAAAAGTTGTTCTTATTCTTTGGACTAAGAAAGCATTGTAAACTAGAATTATCAAATATAAATTTTCAATATATTTCTTTCTTTCCTTAAATAAACATCATAAATTTATTTTGGTACTGATAACCCAAAAAAGTAATATTATAATTTATGATTAAAACTTCTTTCATTTCTTTGTTATTATTTTCTGTGTCAAAAAAAAAAATTATCTAACTGCCAAAATACCCACTGAAATAGCGTATCAGAGCAGATAATGTTCCATATCGATTAGTAACTAGGCGGCTGAGCAGTAAGCTGTACGACTGAGAAGACGATTTCCGTCAAAGCTTCACTAGTAAAACTATTTCTAAAGTGTAACAGAACGAAGTTATCAAATACGAATATGTGATGAATATTTCAGAAAAAATATTGCTAGGACCGTAGTTGTCGATGATATAATACCACTTGAACTATTATTGAAATATATTCCATAAGAGGAGCAAACGCGTCGTTTTCGGATGGGGCCAATCGTCCTGCGAAATAGAGTGTCGGAGAGATTCGACATACATTCACAAAAGTGGATAGATTTTTCATATAACCAAGTTCAATTTATTTTCCTTTCATCGCTTCATAGAATAAATATTTTAACTCTTCGAAACACATAATTCATACTTTTGGTTATAGTAAATAACCTTTGGTATTTCATAAACGACTTTCATATTCCATTATTGGCGAGTAATTAAATATCTTTGACCTTCGTGACAGTGCCCACGAAACCTCTCAAGAGTATTAACTTAGTCTATATACCCTGTTGTATTCGTTATGACTAATTATTCTGATCGAATTATGTCTGGATCGCTACCGTTGTAACAAACAAAAGGAGGTTGGACACCTCGTTCTTTTGTTTACGTTAGATACCTACTGATGGTGTTAAGACCAATTTGTATGGACATGTGGTTTTAAAATTATTTATTTTTGACAGAGTTATGTTTGACAGTTTTGTTTTGTAAGGCGATGTGTGAATTCTAAAATTTACAAAAAAAAACTTTTAACTTTATGAAAACCAGTTCGCATACCAGATACAGGGTTTACACATTACAGACCCAGGTGAATGATGGAAACCAAAAGTAATTAATTTTGTTAATTCTATTCTGCCCAGTTACTCGACGAAAGATCACTTATTGTTCTTACCTAATAATACCACTAGGACTTCAGCTCACTTTTCTCGAAACGCAAAAGTTGTATAATATACATATTTTATACGATATCTGATAATGTGGTAGACATTTTTATTTTGCTACTCTCACGAGCAAAATCAGTTATACCTTTACTGGATTCGATAGGACTGACATGCCTCTCTGAGGTAAAAGTCCTTTTAATAATGATAAAAAAAGCCTTTACTGGAGTTTATGGTAGAGGTATTTTTTTGAATGTATGTACAACTGTATTTAACTGGTTTATAGAATAAAAGTACGGTTGGATTTTTAAACTTATTCTTCATGACATATTGTTACTATAGTAGGTGCAACATTATTTGATGAAAATTCAAACACTTTTTTATTCAGAATGGCCTGCCGTCACCCGAGAACCCATACATATTCAATGGTGACTTCGTTGACCGAGGCAAGAAAGGCTTGGAAGTGTTCCTTTTACTGCTGGCATGCATGTTGGCTTTCCCCGGTGGAGTGTACCTTAACCGGGGCAACCACGAAGATCTCATTATGAATTCTAGGTTTGTACGACACTTAAGCATACAATTTAATATAAATCGCTCATACAATATTGTTGTATCGCAGCATGAACTAAAATTTTATTTTAATTTCAGGTATGGTTTTATCAAAGAAGTGCAACAAAAATACAGGGTAAGTAAAATTAATTAATGCACCTTTATTTCTCTCTCTCGTTAATAAGTGGTTTCGAACCCATGGTAGAGTCTCGTTCGTTATTCGGCACGAAGAAGTAAGGAATGGGTGGGAAATGGTCTTGTGTGGGTTTCTTGACGTTCCACCTGTTGAACCTCTTCAACCTATCGCAGTTCACTACTGGACATAGGTCTCTCCCTTTTTGCGCCAGATATCCCTATTCTCATCCAACCTCTACCATCGTCGTCGGTCAATCGTGCTAGAGGGCGTCCAACGCTACGCTTGCCAACGGTCTCCACCCTAGAACTCGTGTGCTCCAACGGGCATCGATTCTGCGACATACGTGACCAGTGCACCGATACTTCAACTTGTCGATCCGGCGGGCTATGTCGGTAACTTTTGTTCTGTTACGGATTATTTATTTCTTATCTTATCCCTAGGAGAGACCCCGAGCAAAGCTCGCTCCATCGCTCGTTAAGTGGACTTTAAACTTGTGAACCAATCCCGGAGTCAAACATCACAGTCCCTAAATATACTACAGCATCTTCCATCCTTTTACCTTATACCTTACGTAAGTCATTAGTTCGTCGAGCCGGTTGACTTTACGCCTGCCAAGATTTATATTCCGACGTAGAAAAATGCGTAAAGTTGCTATCACTCGGATTGCATGAATGCTGTTATTCTGTTCGAGACGTGGAAAGTTTTATAAGGGTTTTTGTAGGGCGCAAAATCTCTGACGGACATCAGAGGCTGGCTTTCGAGATTGATTAGTGTACTGTAATTCATTGGCCATAGGCTCAGACGGATTACAGATTCTAATTCCAATGTTATTTTGGCTGTAGATCTTCTTTGATTTATTCTCTTTTAGGGGACAGATACATTTTGTCTCTATTGTTAACTTACGCCTGAAATTAGAATGAAGTCTGAGTAATGTAACTAAGTTTAAGCTTGCTATCAATAAATGAGTCGATTTACAACGTCCCACTGCGGAGTACATGCGTTCTACGCAGCATATCTATAAGGAATCATGGTTTTGTGGGTGTTAAATAGGACCATGCTAAGATAGCAGCCGGGACCTTAACGTAATTTCCAAACCGTACCTTAAAAAAGGTATTTTTCGGCCACTCATGACACTCGCTAGCACGTTTAATCCATTAATGATTTTTGATATTTTGACATCAAATATTAATTTAATATTGATTTTTAATACCTAACACAAAAGCCTTCAAGAGCTCTGTGCTTCCTATTGACGGATCGTACAAATATCTATATTGACTTGACCTAACGATGAAACACGTAAAAGATACTAAAAACGCTGATATTTATTTGCGACTATTGTTTCCTACATTTAAATAAAGTCGAAGTCAAAAACATTTATTTCAAATTAGGCTTACAAAAAGCACTTATGAACGTCAAAAAATATACAAAAATATAATAAAAAACGACTTAAATACTAAACTAAAACTATGAGTTTTGATGCTTTGAAAAAAAAGCGCTTCAGTGGTTTGGCCTGTTGAGAAAGAAGCACTCAAGAAAACTCAACAGTGTAGCCTTTTTTTAAAACAATCCCTTAATAACAATATATCATAAACACTGAAATAGCTGAGCAGTTTAAGACCACGGATTTTTATCACATAAATATTCGTCAATAGTGTAGTACCCTTTTTTAGAAAGGTGTTGTTTGAACTTTAAACATATGAAAGGGCAACTCTACAATATTTTGCGGTACCTTATTAAAAAACTGTATACATCTTCCTATAAAAGATATAATAACATTGTTTTGCATTCTCTCTATATTATTTATTCATTGTCATAATCATTAGTCCGCAAACCCGCTGAAATGCTTATGAGAGAAAAAGATGTGATATAATAATATTAGGATTTAATTGTTTTTGATTAAAATATATTGCGTTTTCCAAATAGCACAATGCCGAGCGCCTGCTGAAGTTGATCGAGTGCGTGTACCGGTGGCTGCCTCTTGGCACCATTATCAATAACCGGGTGTTTGTAGTTCACGGCGGCATTTCCGACACCACCGACCTGGATATGATACGCAGCTTGGAGAGAGATAAGGTGAGTTATCATTAGAAATTTTCAATGTTATGTAAAGCAACGTAAAGGGGTAACAATATGAAAGCTCCTTGAACAATAGGATGCACTTTGCTATTTTGAGCTAATTGAGAAATAAATTGTATTGAAATAATGTGTATTCATTTCACACACACCCTTACTTAGTTTGAATTTCATGCATAAGAATTTTCCCTTTTCACTTCGTGCAATTTTCTTAGGTTAGTTTTGATGGTCCCAATGATTAACTTCGATATGCTACATTGAGATATATTAAGGCTAATAAAACAACTATTGCAAGGCAGCTAGTTTATTACTGACTGTCAACACGTAACTCCCCAAAAGCGCGGGAAACGAACAATGCGCGCGCAGATGTAACCACAGATACACATCATACATGCAATAAGTGTGGTTATTAATTAATCTAGTTAAGAAAAACGCTAATATAAAATTGTGTAAGGTGTAAATATAATAAATTATGACATAAATCAAACGATATGATGAATTGAAGTATACATTGTTAATTTAGTTAAACTAAAAACCTAATATTAATTTGTGACTAATACGTTTCTAGGCCATTGAGATAAATAAATACCTAGAGATTAATTTTTAGTTGGGTCAAACAGAATCTTATTTAACTTTTACATCAAGATTGAGTGATTTTAATTAGCTTAACAAGACAATACGTTTTACCTGTGAAGTACTTTTAAAAGTCCACAGTCGGATTAAGTCTTTCTTGTGGTGTCAAGAATTTTGGAAATTGAACTATTTATTGCGCTCATTCTTTAATTCGCGTAAACTACAAAACTACTGAAGGTGTTAAGCGATGATGGTATTGAATATTAAATTAATTTAGGTTTTTCATTCCAGTACGTGTCACTTTTGCGACCCCCGGTCACGGAAAACTCAACTTCAGGCGCAGAAGTTATTGACAAGGTGGAGTGGAAGCAGGTTAGTCACTCATAATACAATAAATCATTCACAATCCGCTTTCGGGGCGCCGATCGAAACCTGTCACTTTCTTGGAACTTCAATATCGACAAAAGCGCTATAAGGGGAATCAATTGTGGTTCTGTCGTATAGATATCAGTTATTAGCTTGTGATTGAATTAAAGGATTATTGAACCTGTCATATCCGCTTGGTTGATTAGCGAGCAAAAATTCGGGCGAATAATAGATTTTCTATTGTTTTCCTGCGACATACGAGCGGCTTATAAAAGCAATATTTCAAATATAATAATTAATCCGAAATATGTGAGCTGTTATAAACATAATTTAAATTGTTTTCTTAAATTGTTTCATAGAAAATGCATCTCTCGTACTTTTTCTTAGCTTAGTGTAAGATTACACTAAGCTAAGAAAAAGTACATATAGTATATAAGTAAGAGAAATAGATATTTCTCTTAACGGCACTGAAGTTATTTGCAGCATTTATCACTGATACGAGACACATCGAGGAAATTAATACCTAAATACGTCGATATTGAATTAAAAAATCTATTTTTGCCATTAACACTGACGTAAACTGAGATGACAAATAACGAGTATGTGAGGTATTACATCTAAGTAGTAGAAAACTGGAACTCTTAAAGTAGAAACTTGTAAAGTATTCAATGAATTTATGAAAAAATCAACACAGTCATTCATAATAATCATAGCGTCGGTGGCTCAGTGGTGTGAACTGTCGCCTTTCTACCGGAAGGGCTGAGGTTCAAATCCGGAACGTACCAATGTATTTACAAATTTTCGAAAATATATGTACGATATCCGACGCTCTTACGGTGAAGGAAAACAAACCTTCATGCACGCCTGCGAAGAAATTCAAAGGTTGTGCGTGAAGTCGTCCAATCCACACTGGGCCCGCGTCGACGACTAAGGCCTAATCACCCTACACGGGTAGGCTCGTGCCCCTCGGTGGGGACGTTTAATGAGCTGATGATGATGATTCATAAAAAAAAACTGAAATATTCTTTCTCAAGCCGCCTTTATGGAAAACTTATTAAGTAAAAGTAGATTCGTTTCAAAAAGCCGTGATCGATCACGAGTCCATGTATGCAAATCACGATCATATTGATGTGGGCGTCCACATGAAACAGTTTCGTAGGTAATACGAGTATAAGCACATAAATTGTATTGAAGAATCAATTTCTTAGTTGATTGCTGCTCGGAGCTCGTTAGCCTGTCACCGAAGTCACCTCGCGCAATATCCTATAAACTAAACACGTTAAGGTTAGAGGCGCCTAGATCGTTTTATAGAATTCTCTAACGTAATTTATACTATGGAAGTTCGTGTACGCGACGCAATCAAGCGACGGATTATATTGGATTAACGGTATATAAATCGACGAACTATTAGTTTGCGCTGTTTCAACGCCGTATTCAATTAACGAGTGCTCTTATTTTAAGAAATATTTGAATGAGATTTGAAGAAACCCCTGTGGCGAATATCATTACATTTTGGGATAATTATTATACTTTTATTTATTGAGCGCTTGGAAGGTGTTAAATGCACGTTTCTTTCGTATTTTTATGCTAAGAAAATAATGATTACTCTCCATTTATTATCGAAATCCTTTCTCGTGCTTATATTTCAGACGATTGACAATTTTCTGGGTGAATCTCTTTAAGAAAATTTAAGGTGTCTAACCTTTATATTGAGTCAGTGTGACTGCGTAAATGAAACCGTAATAAAGCCGCTATAGTTGTAGTAGAAAACGTTAATTAAGAGGTACCAGGGGGGATACCGCCATCTTTTAAAACAGTATTATTACAATGATACGTCGTCTTTTTTGTACCAGAATATGCGATGTAATATTATTGTAATACTGTTTTAAGAGATGGTGGTAAGCTCTCTGCACTAGTAAGACAACATGACAATGATCATACAACTTTGCAATTTTTATCTTCCAAGTTAAATCTCCGTAGATACGTATTTTATCTACGAGTGTTTTACGGTGCAGACATCATTGTACGTCGAACTTAGCACTTTCGCTTTTTAACAACTTTATTCGACCTCTCCAAAGATTATTGGCTGGGCTTTGTCTGCTTTATTACATCAATGATCTTATCTTATTTCTTTTCGTTGGAAACAATTCCAGTAAACGTCATCCTTGGAGTAATACAATTTCCCCGGGTCGGACCCCGCTGAGTGGCGCGGGGTGAAGTTACCCGACCGCTTTATGAACATGACTCCCGAGGTTCGTACAATTTGTCGTCTGCTTCGGACATTTTTGTTGAATCTCATCTCTCATATACGATAAAAAATTCAATTCAAATCATACCATTACTATTCAGATCATTCTATAATGTCGCGTATGTTCGGGTCAATGTTTTCGCTGACATGTTTATGAGTATTTAGATCTACGGCCGCTTGGGTAAGCGTTTATTGACTTTGGTAACAAAATTTGAGGGTAAAAGTTTATGGGTCAGTATTTTATGCGACGTCCAAATGTTTGTATGACTAATACAGTACAAAAGTTCATTTTTATAGGGTGGTTATTTACAACCACGCCTGAATATCGCCTATGTACTTCATATTCCCTTATTAGATCTAGTTATTTGTTTATCTGCTGACGTGGCCTGAGCGTTAAGTATAGATCGTTACGTGATCTGGGCATCATGGGTTCGTATCCCACGGGAAAACTAAATACTAATAACAAATATAATTAATTTTCCTTCACAAAATAGCTTACACAATTAACGACGTATTGACAAAAAAGGTATGAAATGAACTACTGGCATCCCCTCTAGGTCGAAGCATGACATTTAGTTAGGATATTGCGGGATCTATCAGCTGATTAACTTGTGGGGTCTTTCAACTTGATTGCTATTTGATGTCCCAATATACAATGTGTTTTTTTTAACAAATTTAAATTGTAATATTTCTATAAATATTTATCACTGTATTATTACTGAATAAGCGGCAATAGCAATATCCAATATAATCTTTTGATTGTACTTCTGAGGCGGAAAATACTACGAAGAAATACAAAGTGTACTTTTCTAGAGGGTTCAGTAACCATTCGTGTTGCCTATCTCTGTCACACACGTGGTGCAATGTAGACTTGTGTTCATCGATTCCAATTGTTTCCACGAAGGCGGTCACGCCAACGCATTGACGCAGCGTGTCACTCATAAACGGCAACTAACTATGGTTAATTCCACCAATACATTGCGGAATTGATCGTTTGTTTTGCAATATGCCTAGGGTTGCCGTCTGGCTTAATCTGAATAAATTTAAGCTTTATTATTGGCTGCCCAGCTAAAATGTATGGTGCCAGGTAGTTTTTACGGATTCGAAGCTTTTCCTAAATTACTAACAAAACTAAAATTCCTTACAATGCAGAGTGTCCGTTTTTATGTATCCCAAATTCACAGGTCTGTCAGGCTCTAAGGTATGAAATAAACTGGCAGCCCTGAATATATCTAACCTACCTTAGGCTAGTTACGCTTCCAACCAACTTTTGCTGCAGGTGGAAACTTTGAGATTTTATTACGACACTGCAGCTTGCGAATACTTCTAACTTGTACTAGCAGTGTACTTTGTTCATAAAAGTCTTTGTGAACATTTGAAAGTCTAAAACCTTTTTCCTTGGGGTAATATTGACAATATTTAACTACTAAGCTATGGGTTGATGAGGCTGTAAACCACACCACACCGCGCGGTCCCGAAGCAGACTCATGAGTGATTGCAACTAAACCAGCCTGAGATTGGTGGCAACGCGCCTTTCTAAGTACGGTATCATTTATATAAGTATCAAATAACCTACCACTACGATAGTTGCTTATCGAGCGCGATAATCAACCAGACGCATTAATTGTTACGCCCGCTATCGCGTCCTCACACTCCGCTCACATCTTCTGCTCAAACGGCATCTTCGGAGAAGGAATACTCGAGCTTTCACCTAAACGGTATAAAGGGTAATGATAAAAATTGTTGTATTAGGTTAAATAATGTTTGTCGTATGCATTTCAATGTGGTAGGTACTTCCCCCCTTTTAAGTCTATCTTCGTGACGCACCCCACAACATGGTTATTAATTTCATTGCAATGAAACCAGGTGATTGATGTGCATTGCCTGGCACAATTATATTGAATATTACGTGTATTTTATGGTTGTATAAGTTAATGATTATTGCTCAGAATATTTTAAGGTAAATTGCAGTTAGAGTCGTGAACATTTTTATTAGGTACTTAAAATAATTTTATTTTTCAGGAGAGCTATTCTCTCCTGAAAAATAATATTATTTTTTGTTAGTTACCTACTATGTTATCAATCTAAATTGTAATAAGCGTGATATCTAAATCCAGCTTTCAACGCTTATCAATGTTTTTCTGCCTTCGTTGGATAGATAGAAGGATGAGCGACTTTTGATGATGGTGGTTGAAATTCCCTTTTTATTTTATTTACTATAAGCTTTTAAAAACATTTTATTTATTATTTTTAACTCACTGTTTCCTACTAGAACTATAAACTAACAAACTCATTACGAAATTTATTTTGTTGTAAAAATACTTTCTAACAAAATTTTAACTATTACATTTTTGTCCAACACTTTGTCCGACATGCCAGTTAAAGTGTTAAATGATTAGGGGATTGGGGCGGTTTTGAATAAACAATTGCTTTATGTGACCCTAATTTAAAAAACTTTTTTATTTAATAATTCCAACAACTTACCAGTTCTACCATTGGACATATTTATTTTAATGTGATTCATTTACAAAGATAATTTAACATGTTTAATTTTCATTCTTAATTCTTCGATTACATGTATGAACTTGTGAAAATTCAATAATTTATTATATATACCTAAATAAATGGTTATCCTCATAAAATAAAATTGCATAGCAAAAGCAAGATCACCAGTATTTTCAGGAAAGTAGTTACTTTTACAGAAGTAAGTGAATATTTTAGTAGCAGCAGGCAAATCTTTCGTCCAAAATAATGTCCTTTATTATTTAGTGGCATTTCTTCATCATCATCATCATCATCAGCTCATTAAACGTCCCCACCGATGGGCACGAGCCTACCCGGATAGGGTGATTAGGCCTTAGTCGTCCACGCGGGCCCAGTGCGGATTGGACGACTTCACACACAACCTTTAAATCTCTTCGCAGGCGTGCGCAGGTTTCCTCACGATGTTTTCTTCCTTCACCGTAAGAGCGTCGGATAACGTACATATATTTTTCGAAAATACATTGGTACGTGTCGGGATTTGAATCTCAGCCCTCCTGGTAGGAAGGCGACAGTCCACACCACTGAGCCACCGACGCTCCAGTGGCATTTTTTACAGATTTAAAAAGCTGTGGCCACTTCTAGAATTTGAGCCTCTTAATGTCTTATTTTATTAATATTAGAAGAGGCGTAGGATGCCCTCTGACCCAAATTGACCCAATGAACCAATGACTCACGAAAGAAAGTAAACCAAGATATTTCACACAGGATGGGGGAGGTACTGGGTTGAAGAGATATAAGAGGCAAACAAGTTTTGCCACACTCATATCCAACGCGTACAGGCATAGCACTTGAATCTCATTTGTAGATTGGCAGGATGCACTGAGAGTCGATTCAAAATATAGATCATCATAACGCTTGCAACTCGAAGCAAAGGTATATATCCCTTCTAACATCATCACATCAGCTCATTAAACGCCCCACCGAGGGGCACGAGCCTACCCGTATAGGGTGTTTAGACCTTAGTCGTCCACGCGGGCCCAGTGCGGGTTGGCCGACTTCACGGACAACCTTTTGAATATGTTCGCAGGCGTGCGCAGGTTACCTTACGATGTTTTCCTTCATCGAAAGAGCATCGGATAACGTACACTATAATTTCGAAAACCCGAAAACACATTGGTACGTGGCGGGATTTGAACCTCAGTCCTTCCGGTAGGAGGACAGTCCGCACCATTGAGCTACCGACGCTCCTAACATATAACATTATAATATAACCGCGGGTCACGGATTATTTACATAGGATTTGAATAATGAGATTTGGCTGTAATTACTAAAGGGTCAAATGGCATCCGTATTGAATATCAAGTTGTTTAGCGGTTTCAAGACTTATCAACAAACTTACTTGTGAAATGGCTGTATGATAAAATAAATATTGGCATTTGCAAGTGGTCTTAGCCTTTATCTCTTGAAACACAATTTTACCGGCTCATGGTGCATTCAAACAGCAAATTAGATTCCGGATAAGTGTAGACAGAATTGCAATAACTGCGTACAATCTCACTTCGGTATTACAGTTCACTGCAATAATTGGTCTTCTCCATTATGCATGAAATATCTTGGGATTCCGCTTTTTTCATCTAGCTAACACTTCAAGTAGCTTCTCTTGTCAAGACCCGGTATATAAATGCTAACACTATGAAAGGAAATCCTTTTCCATAAAAAAAAAAAAAAACACTACGGGAGTGCACTAGTAAACCAACAGCCCAAACGTCCCATTCCCAGCAAGGTAACTTTTTGGATTAGTTGTTTTGGTATACATTTCCATCTATCCATTACATATAAATAAAATTGAAGTGTCTGTTTATAATATTGAAATAACATATTTTTCTTCATACATACATATATACAATATATATCATCATCATCAGCTCATTAAACGTCCCCACCGAGGGGCACGAGCCTACCCGTATAGGGTGATTAGGCCTTAGTCGTCACGCGGGCCCAGTGCGGATTGGACGACTTTACACACAACCTTCGAATCTCTTCGCAGGCGTGCATGAAGGTTTCCTCACGATGTTTTCCTTCACCGTAAGAGCGTCGGATAACGTACATATGTTTTCGAAAATTCGAAAATACATTGGTACGTGTCGGGATTTGAACCTCAGCCCTCCCGGTAGGAAGGCGACAGTCCACACCACTGAGCCACCGACGCTCGCACAATATATATGTACATCATTTACCAGGTTCATATGCCAGAATAACATTGTTTAAAATTTTGTCGGTCTGTTTGTTTCGGGTAATCTCTGAAATGACTGGATGGATTTGGATGGGACTTTTAGTAGGTAGCTGATGTAATAAGGAAAAACTTAGGCTACTTTTATTTTAGAAAATATTTTTTTATTTAGATAATATTTTTTTTAGACAATAAAGCAATGTTTTACCGGCGGCGCTGCGCGCTTTGAGGTTATGTTTTACTGCGGGAGAATATAATCTTATAACGCGGGTTACCGCGGGAACAGCTAGTGCATTAGGTACATTAAGAAATTTGTAAAAGTAGTATGCTATCAGTAATAAAAATAGTGCACTTTTAGCGATAGGGCGTTATGTGAGATGTGGCTGCGATGTATATTATACTATAAACAAATTTAATTCAATCAGGTCTGGTCATCATTTTAAGTTTATGTATACAAAAGGGATAGCAACTATTGAAAACAGATACAGAAGATAATTGATTTATTTATCGTTGTAATTAATACGATGTGAGTATAATAATATCTACATCAAACGGTTCTAGTACAGCACATTACAGGGTTCATCTTAAGACGGATACCGTCAAAGCAGTTTCCAACTTAGCCCGTTTAGGCTCACGAGGCTATTTCCTATTACGTTGGTATTCGGTAATCCAAGTCGTGCCGCGCAATAGCCTCGCGCCACTGTCTTTAAATTAACTCCCCGGTCCCACCCGAAACTTTCCTTCATTTGCATAAAGCTCTGCGGAGACCGAACGGAATTGAATATTGCTGGAATGGATCACTGTTGAAAAACTGTTTATAATTCGCCAGATCCATGTTTGCTAATTAAATTAGAGAACGCGGTTACAAACTCCGCCTGGATGGGTAGAAACGTGTGTTTATTCGTAGTTTTATATCAATGCAGATACAATGGATTACTCGTACCTATAAGATACTTTGAAAAGATTGAGTTAAATTGGTCCAAGTTCTAAAATTACATATGAATTAATCATTAGGTAGCGTAATCTTTTTCTTTGATGTTTTAAGGGACAAGTTAGTTTAAAAAACATAATTAAGCAATCAAGTAGATAATTATTTACCGTTTAGGTTTGAAGTGATAGTGGAGGGCATTGCTTACTTGAAAAATGACCATTTGTATTCACGTTATCCAGTAATAACCTTAATTCAAATATTTTTTTACTGATATTGTGTCAGATGGTTGTTGGACTTTTCGTTAATATAATTTAATATAAGATTAGTTATTATGCACACTATAACAAACGAGGTAGCAATAATTTATGAACGTGTTGAAAATAAGTGAACCCTCACGCCCCAGAGTTCTTAATGAGAAAATAAGTTATGTGAAAGTTTTCCAATTGAAAGTTTTCTTTAAGATAAATTCCTTTTTAATATAAGATTAGTTATTATGCACACTATAACAAACGAGGTAGCAATAATTTATGAACGTGTTGAAAATAAGTGAACCCTCACGCCCCAGAGTTCTTAATGAGAAAATAAGTTATGTGAAAGTTTTCCAATTGAAAGTTTTCTTTAAGATAAATTCCTTAGATGCTTTGTTAACGTTTAAAGCAGTTATTTCTCATACGAATTTACTTGTATAGAAAACTTAACTATGCATTTGAAAACAATTGAAATGAATTGAACCTGATAATGCTTTAAAGCACATACAGGAAATACTCATGGTAGTAGTACTTTTGTTTAATAATTATAGTAATTTGGTGTACTATCTGATGTACTTTGGGGTACTACAAATATAACATTGGTGTCTATGTAGGTATGTCAAGTCTAAAATGGACGCGGCTGGTAGTGTGATTGTGGGCCTATCTACCAAGCATGTTCATGTGTCTGCCTAATCTTGTCGAGGTTAATACCCTGGTGAGCGATGTCCTAGGAGCAGCTATCGCTAGGCTCAGGTAGGCGCTCACTCGGACTCCTAAGTTGCCGTCGTGGTGATTGTTCGTAGCGGGCCTGTGTCTGCCACTGCGTCGCTATAACGGCGCCGCAAGTCTAAGCAGGTGATCGTCTTTATCGAAAACTCACAAGCTTACACCGGTAATGGGAGACTTATTTATGTACATTTCTTTACTGCAAGCTTGTTTGAAATGACTATGCATATCACATCATCATTTTACTAGGTGGTAGACTCGATACTGAGTCGTCTAGGTAGGTACCACCGCAGTGCCAGATATCATCCCGTGAAACCGGAGTGTTATGCACTTTTGTGTTTCGGGATGAGGGTACTGTAGCTAGTAAAATTACGGGGTATAAGAGACCCAACATCTGTTGTCTCGGGTGACGGGCGCAGTGCGACATTGATGGAGGATAATAACTGTCTATCAGTTGTTGGTCTCCTTTAGTGCCGCTCTGTCATGGTCTGGCGTATCACTTACCATCAGGTGAGCGTCCAGACCGTCCTGTACACTTATAACATAAAAAAAAAGCACAACATGCACACACGACGGCATATGTTTATTGCAGTGCCTATCGGCAATAGAAGTTGTCAGCAGAAGAAAATATATTATAAGGGTTACCAACCCGCGAGAAAATAATATATGCAAAGTCTGTCCTTATGCTAAGTTCAAAGAATAACAGATGTTGACTGGATATTGAATTCGTTTTCAAGAAAGAGAAAATTTCATGCAATAATCGGTACTCCCAGGATGAATATGTCTTCGCTCCCGCAGCAAATCCATTCAATATTCCTAACATTTTGCTGTAATTGCACTACTTACAATTTTAAGCCATAGGACTGCTGTTTTATATGAACAAAGAAACTCTAAACAAATTAATATAAACCTTATTGTGTTAGAAATAGAGCGCAGATATTGATCGCATGACGTATACCTATATTTGAAATACTTCATGACAATACCAGCGGATATACATAGTTGTGTTCCTGGTATTATTAAAAGAAATATGCTCTTTTTTTTAATGGATTTCAGATTTTGTTTTAAAATTCAACATTTCCAACAAAATCAAGCCCTCAATAAGCCCAATAATTTAATTAAATAAAAAGTATCCTAAACTATAAAATAAAAATGAACATTATTACGATTTACTGTATAATAGTACTTACTAACGCGCCGCAGTTTTACCTGCGAAGTTCCTGTTTTCGTAAGAAATCAGGGATAGTAATTTATAGCCTAAGTATGTGTTACTCTGCTGTGTAAGGTTTATAACTAAGAAGTTTCGTTAAAATCCAATTGGTTAAAGTTATGCGTTAACGCAAAGCACAACGCAAAGCAATGTTTTACTACAGTTTTTTGTAAAACAGGGGTATTTATCCACCAGTCCGAAGCATTGCTTTCTTAAATTTAATATATAAATATAAAACTACATAAGTCTTAAAATTTTCAGTCTGGATTTATTGTTCATGTTTTGATATATTACTATTTAATCATTGCACATAGTTTAAATTGTAATTCCCATACGTTTCACGAAGTACAATACATCGTAATTCAAGACACGTTATTGCTTTGAGTATGTGAATGTAATATTTGACTCAAACCATACGGAAGATTGGATGGTTTGGTGGTTGAATAAAGGAATGATTACACCGAGGTGTACGAGCATATAGCGCGAACGTATATGTTGTTCTATTTATGCTGAAGATTAAATACGTTTTATGTAACTTACCTTTGTACAGGAATCCTTGCGCAGTAATGAAAAAATATAATTTAAAAAGAATAAAATAAACCGACTTCTATAAATACCCACTGAAAGGGGAAAACCAAGTTCTACCGTATAGTGCCAACATTATATACCTATAATAATATTTTTTGATAAATGATTACAATAATATTTATTTAAATAATTGAACTACTTGATATTATATATATATATATATATATATATATATATATCTTTCTTTCATTGTACTAGCTTAATAATTAGGTACACCTACTAATCTGGTGCCACCACACGGCGAACTTACGTTTGTTAGTATAAGCCTCCCCCAACTACTCACATAGTTAAGAGGTTTGGGGCCATAGGTTAAGTGTGTATTGCCAAAAGCCGATGAAGAATGCTTGTGATTTTTGAAATTTTGAGAAAAGTCAAGGCGTGACTAACATTGTAATTTAACTCAACAAGAGGTGTGACGTTCTCTCATATAGAGTCACATCTTTGTAAAAGAAAAATTACATTTATCGTAGAACACTCTCATGAATAGAGCTTCCATAATGCATATTAAACATATAATTTACACCTTGTATATGAACAGTTGAATGGTAGGTATTGTGTTTTATACAAGGCCTAATTTTATTGAATCGCTTAGATGTGTCAAACTGTGTCGAATGACCTCCTCATCAACGATTGTTTTTGAAAGGTCACAAGATCACTGATAGCAATCTCATCTTCTCAGGTGAAGTGGCATGTGCAAACTTTCTAGGTTACCCCATGAATTAGGAGAATAGAAATAAAACTTCTTGAAATGCGTATAAATCCGGTAGTTGCTAGACCCTAAAATTATGATCATTCATCAGAATCAATGTCCTATTTTACTAATTAAAATTTTCGAAGTAACAATCAACACTTAGACATTTAGTAAATGACATCACGAGAAAGTATAGATACAGAACTGATATGCTACTCTGTCAAGAGAATACATTGTTGGAAAGTCTCTTTTACTTTCTAGAAAAACAGTACAGACGAAGCTCTGAAATTTGTTTACAAAGGCCTACCCACGACCTAAATATATCACAGCGACTTTTAAATTGAATCAACTTATCAAACAAAAGTATGTAATTCAATTGGCAGGAGATACTTTTGTTTCGCAAAAACGCAAATTTAAGAGTTTCTTTGTATTCCTTCGATCATATTGTATTCACAAAATACACGGTGTTTTATATATATTATTACTTTTTACCGCGAATGATTTTCATAGTTTTATTTGATTAGCAGCGGAAGCGAAAGTAGTTAAAACTTATAGCTATCGGCTCTCGGCACTTGTCCTGCATTTGCGCTGTATCTATAAGATATGTAACTCACCTAAAGGTATCAGAGAGTAGTTAGTACCCGAACCTCAGCCTTTGGTGTTGCAGGAGGGCTATACAACCTTGTTTAAGAAAAGAAAGCTACCCGAGTCGTGCCTGTAACGCGAATACAAACTCGTCGTACAAGAGATTGCGATAATGGCCTCCGCAAGCTAAAGTGAATCCTCGATTTTGAAGTGCTCGGTTTGTTTGATGTTCATTTTTAGGCCACCACAATGGCGATCATAATAGAATCGTCAAGTACTTCCCTGGGAAGTACTTGACGAAATTTAGTGAACGCGGATTAAGGTGTGGTTTCCTTAATAAATAAATAAATTAAGGTGTTTGTAGGATAATAAGCTGATTGAGCGGTAATGAGATAGCATATGCTGATTTAAATAACCGTATTGACGCAAGCCAAAGTTGGTTAGCTTCCGTCAATACGGTTATTTGTATTTAATACTCGGCAGTTCTTATTCAATGTGAAGTTCTTCATGAGAACTTTGATGCGCGCGTGGCTTTGCGCATTAATATGGTTTGGTTATGTCGTGGGGAAGCCAAAAATCACGCCAGCGTTAGTCATAAGCATTTTTATTTTTGCTTCAGGATTTCTTAACATTTTTACTGTAGATTGCATTGAACAGTTGCTTAGACCGTATGCAAAGGTAGTTTGGTCGTCAGGATAAAGCTTCCCAATGTAGCTGAGACGCTTTTATTGGGTAATCGCTGGAACTAAATACGCGATACGACATATTAAAATAAAAATAAATCCACGACACCAGGCGTAGAAAGGTCGGGTCACCCCAAAAGGGCCATCGAGCTTGTCATAATCAAGCGGCACCGGTCAGTTCATGTGTTTTATTGACAACAGTACAGTCGCCAACAAAATTTTTTCGTGTTCAGTAATTATTGAGAATGTCGGT